>CABHPH010149471.1:30462-48494 GCA_902168325.1 Peromyscus nudipes
GAGAGAGAGAGAGAGAGAGAGAGAGAGAGAGAGAGAGAGAGAGAAGAAGAAGAAGAAGAAGAAGAAGAAGAAGAAGAAGAAGAAGAAGAAGAAGAAGAAGAAGAAAACACTTGATAAGTTTTAGGGCTTAGTATGACAAAAAATATTTTTCAATATTTGCCAATAAACACTCTTGGGTAAATAAAAACAAGGAATAGAAAGTTTAATAAATAATTCTTCAGGTTCTGCACTCTCTCTCTTTACATTACTATGCAGGCTCGTTATACTGGCCTATTAGTAGCGTTAGTCGCTGCCTGAAGTTGGGCAAAAGACACAAGAATGTAACAAAGTACCATCTCAAGATAGAGAAGGATCATTACAATCTCAAGGTAGTATATTGTCATTGTCACTCAGGTACTGTGGGATTTGATGACCACACCTCTAAAACTTCAACTCTATATGAAAAACAAAGTGAAGAAAATTTGTGTGGATTTGAATTGTGACATTTGTTGCTTTTGTTTTCTTTACTTAAAACTTTAAACCACTTGTGAAATATTTCAAGCCTGTAGTTAAAAGTACAAAAATATTACGAAAATCAACTATTTTCTTCCCTACCACATCTTACTTCCAAACCCATCTCTCCGATGTACAGATGAAAACATTTTACCACTTTGTTCTGCTTTAACCTCCTCATTTCTAAACACTGCTCTTCTCTGCTACCATCTCTGTTTTAGTTTTACAATGATATCAGAGATTCCGGAGGACTAGGTGATTGACTCTAGGCTCATTCAATCAACATGTCATCTCTAAGTGTGATATGCCATATAGTAAGCAGGTCATGAAGTGAAATAGTAGATCAGATAATATTTAAGACATCTTGCAAATGCTTTTAGCATGATACTGTTGATATGATCACTAATCAAATGCATGTTAGCGTTATTTTTGTAGTTAACTCCATAGTAGATGAATACTTAGCAGTGTAGTGGCAGTGTAGTGCCATGATGGACTCATGAGAGACAATAAGCACTTGCCTATCTGTGCATTTTTAAGTGCTTATGCTGACATTTGGGGAAAAATATGAAAAAAACTACAAAAAATAAGTTTCCTAGCAACTTAATTGATTAAAAAACATTTATTGACTAGTCAATTCTGAACTTTCACAGTTTGAGTTACATGCAATATGGGTGCACTTTACCATGTCACAATCTAGAGTGAGATCTTCAAAAGTCATATCCTATTCTCCTAGGAGAGCCATACATCAATACTGACAGTAATTGTGCACTACGAACCCTCTAATAGCCCATTTTCCTTCTCTTGCTGGTGAATAATTGCTTAATATTTTCACTTGCCTAGCTTTCTCTGCTCTTATTATTTACCATTCTGTCTCATTAGAGCATCATTTATCTCAACTCATCCTTCTATTGTGGTTTCCCTGCCTGAGCAATTCTCCTTCCACACTATAGGGGCTTTTCTACCTTCAAACCCATGGCAGATGCTAACCTAGGACATTGTTACCATGTCAACAGGACCCCAGGCTGCATTCCAAGTCTTGATTGGGCCCTTTGCCTTTTTGAAAGCCCAGCTTTAAATCACATCCTAAGAAACACTACAGGGGGAAAATAGTTAAGAAAATGTAAACCTGAAAATGTCATTACCTCACAGTTCAAAGGGAGTAAACTACACAGATGTCTTAGACAAAGAAATATTTCCTTTGAAATTTGGGAGATGTTTATTCTTTGCTCATAACATCTAGTCATTGGGATGAAAAACCATTGAATTATCATTTCTTTGTTTTGCATTGCTAGAAAACTTTGCAAGTGTGTTCATATCCCTTGCATTCTGAAATTTCTTGAACTTTTTTTTTTCCCTGCTCTAGTTCAATTAGGAATGTTTCTCTTGCTTTCAGATACACAAACCCAGTGGTACAATGGTGAATTGAACAACAGGGGATGGACACATTACATTGAGAAAAAGCCTACATCCAGGTGGCATGATGGCAAGCAACCAGGTTTCCATCATGCCTTCCCACATCAGTTCGTGCTGGAAGCTGAACTGGCTGCTATCACATTCCTGCATTTTTTTAAATTTAGATTCAGCATTTCTTATTAAGTGTTAACTTGTTTTCTTTTCTCCAGCCTTCGCAGAAAACTTGTGGGATTCACAAAATCAAGTTACCTAAATAGCATACTCACTTTCAAAACAATCTTTGTGGCCTGGGGAAATACACGACAAGGTTTTAACCTAAGGCTAAGTATAGAGCTTAGTCACAGTTCTGCACAACGTTCGGACGCCATTACAAAGTTGATGGCTGCAGACTACAGTGTCTCCATGGAACATTGCCGAGGACAGTGACGAAAAGGAATATTCTCACTGCGCAGCACTCCAGGGAAATCGCCACCTAGTTGTGCACTTGTTTGGAAGAAGAAATGAGAAGTTATATAATTATATGATAGTGCATGGGGCGTGGCCAAAACTTGGAAGAATATGATTAGAAAATTGATGACAAAAGAAAAAGCTAGAGGACAAGTATATGGAGAGAACAGTTTGAATGGGAAATAAGCATGAAGATATATGCATACTATGTGAGTATTTGATTAAATCTAACTGGAGCAAACCAGATTTTAATAATCTGAACGTTAGTTTGATCTCCTCTGTGGGTACTAGTTAGCCCTCTTCGAAGCCATGCCTGTCACCATCTACATTAATTGCCAACCCTGTGGTGGTGACAAAGTGTTAAGGAAGGAAGGTTTTTATTTTTGCTCAGCCTTCCAGGGTGCATTCTGTCATGCTGGGGAGCCATGGTGACAGAGGCTCCAGACAACTGGTCATATTGCAACTGCAATCATGAAGCAGTAAGTGATGAATGCTTGTGCTAAACTCATTTATTCTTTTTATGCCATCCAGATTATCACCCATGGAATGATATTATCCATATTTAGGCTGGGTCTTCCCCTTTCAATTACCATAATTTAGATAGCCCCATACAGGCATGTCCAAGGGATACCCTAATCTAGATAATCTTTCACAAGTATACCCAGAGACTCATGTCCTATGTGATTCCAGATTCTGTCATGTTGAAATCCATACTGACCGTCACACTATTCACTGAGCTCCTGAACTCAGTGGCGTGACAGTAGGGACAGAGGTTACAGAGGGGCTCAGCAACTTGGATTTACCACTGAACAAGGCCATCATGGCTGCGGGCACCGCTAAGTGCACCATCTAGGGCACCACAGGCCATCAAAGGGCTCCCAACATGACTTTTCCTGAAGTGACGATTCAGTTGCCTAGTGGCAAGCTTATCATTGGGTCACTTCCATAACAAAGAATTGTTTATGACTTATTAACAGTAAATGTTTGATTTGCATATCTAGGTTAAAAGCTTAAACATTTAGTGTCACATAAAAACATGTCTTAGATGAAAAGGGGTATTGAGTGGTAAACCTCAGAAGACATGCCTTAGGGGAATCTCCTGTATTCCCAAACCCTCTGTTCCCTTCCCCTACACACAATGAAATAGTAGCTCAGTTCCTCTGTGTTCATCTAGGTCAGCCACCCCATGCAACAGCACAAGAAAGGATTTTCTTGGCCTATTCCATGAGAGACATAAGGAGTCCCAGGGACAAGCTTAATTTCCTGTTCAGTATGTTCTTGATGGAAACAATTATTTCTCAGTAAATGAGACCTCAGCAGTGTATGAACCGAAAGATCAGGATGGAACATTTGGTAGTAGGTAATGGTGATTAGTGCCCTTTCATTTTTACCCTCCCTCTGAGTCCAGAATCCTTGGCTGTGGAAGAAACTATCATGTACAGAATCCAGTTAGGAGAAAATGCAGCTTCTGGAGACTTCTGCACCATCCACGCAAATTTTTATCACCCAGCTTTGTAACATGAATTTCTAAATGGTCTTATTAAATAAAAAAAAAAAACCTCAGGGACAAGACATTGGGGTAAACGCTGAAAGATCAGAGAAACAGAACAAGCCACAGCTAACCTCCCCTCGCCAACTTCTCAGCTGATCCTGTTTCCTCAGACTGAAAGCCTCTGAGTCTTCCTCCAAATGGATCTCAGCTGAACCGCTGCTAAAAGCTAAAAGCTTAAAAAGGCTAAAAGTTTCTAGTTCCTGGTCCTTATGCCTTACATACCTTTCTGCTTCCTGCCACCACTTCCTGGGATTAAAGGCGTGTGTCTTTCCCAAGCCAGATGTGAGATCTCAAGTCCTGGGATGAAAGAGCCACCCTGCCTGGCTCTGTTTCCAGTGTGACCTTGAACTCACAGAGATCTGGATGGATCTTTGCCTCCAGAAGGCTAGGATTAAAGGTGTGTGTGCCACCATTTTCTGGCCTCTATGTCAATCTAGTAGCTGTTCTGTTCTCTGACTTCAGATAAGTTAATTGAGGTGCACAATATATCAACCACACAGCTTCCACTGTATTAAAAAATGCCCTTATGCTGGTCGAGCAAGCTGCTTTGGGATGTGGGAAGTGGGTAAGAGGTGTGACATCATGCACATGGAGCCATTGTCTTCTTCTTTGCCATGGGAAGTGAAGTGAATTCAGTGATTAAACACAGAACTGGAGCCAGGTATGGTGAAGCATGCCTTTGAATCTCAACACTTGGGATCCAGAGGCAGGCAGATGTCTGTGAGTTTGAGGTCATCCTGTTCTCCAGTGCAAGTTCCAGGCCAATCAGGGCTGCATTGCAAGACCCTGTCTGAAAAACAAGCAAAAGTCTCCAGAAGCTGCATTTTCTCCTAACTGGATTCTGTACATGATAGTTTCTTCCACAGCCAAGGATTCTTGAGGATACTCAGAGGGAGGATAAAAATGAAAGGGCACTAATCACCATTACCTACTACCAAAGGTTCTATCTTGATCTTTGAGTTCATACACTGCTGAGGTCTCATTTACTGAGAGGTAATTGTTTTCCATCAGGAACATACTGAACAGGAAATTAAGCTTGTCCCTGGGACTCCTTATGTCTCTCATGGAATAGGCCAAGAAAATCCTTTCTTGTGCTGTTGCATGGGGTGACTGACCTAGATGAACACAGAGGAACTGAGCTACTATTTCATTGTGTGTGTGTGTGTGTGTGTGTGTGTGTGTGTGTAGGGGAAGGGAACAGAGGGTTTGCAAATACAGGAGATTCCCTAAGGCATGTCTTCTGAGGATTCCCACTCAATACCCCTTTTCATCCAAGACACTTTTTATGTGACACCAAATTTACAAGTTTGTAACCTAGATATGTAAATCAAACATTTACTGCTAATAAGTCATAAACAGTTCTTTGTTATGCATACAATTTTATCATTTAAAAATACAAATGTAAATTTGAACACTAATAAGATAGATGAACGTGTAGATTTTTTTAATAAAACAAAATTTATTTATTTTACATACTAACCACAGATCCTCCTCTCCTCTCATCTCAGTCCCCTGAGTCTCTCCTCCTACCCATTCCCCCCATCTCCTCCTCCCAAAGGGTAAGGCCTCCCATGGAGAGTCAGCAAAGCCTAGTACATTCAGCTGAGGCAGGACCAAGCCCCTCCCCCTACATCAAGGGTAAGCAAGGCATCCCACCATAGGTAATGGGCTCCAGAAAGCCAGCTTATGCACCAGAGATAGATCCTGATCCCACTGAGGGAAGCTCCTCAAACAAACCAAGCTACACAACTGTCTCCCATTTGCAGAGGGCCTAGTCTGGTCCCGTGCAGGTACTTACTGATTTTTAGATAAAGAATTAATTTTCACTGAGGATTTGATAATATACATGTAGAGAATCCTCAGTGTTTGCTGATGCTGGATGATATTTCTATATTTTAATCATTAGTGCTCAGGGCACCAATTTACATAAATATGTAGTTCAAAACAGGAGAACTGAATTTAGTGACATTTCAGAAATTGTTGGCAATTCTTTCCTAATCTCAAGTAAAAATTCACTTAAGGACTTTTTATTGTAACTCAAATCACCAACTCAAACAGCAGTTTTAAAAATATCAACCATTTAAACAAAATAATAATCTAAAAGCCTTCTAATTTGATGCATGGTGAGGAATGATGGTAAGAAAATGTTACCAATATTGGTTTCCATAACTAGAGCAATTGGGATTCTATTACCATAACGGCAGAAAATGTTACTATGAACAGAACAGATCCAGCAGTTCATGACACACACTAGTCTCCTACCTGAGCCAAGATGTTTCAGGCTGTGTTTCTATGTGTTGCATGGTGTTGTGGTATATGTTGCAAAGTGTGCCAATGGTGTGTTAACTAGGACTACAGTGAGGTCACTTGATGCAACATGAGGGAGGACTTCTAATTAATTACAAGTTTAATTTTGAATTAATTGTTGGACATGGTGTGTTCAGAAATTTTGAACTGTTGTCAAATATTTTGTATCCCCACAGTCAGTTCTGCTCCCTGCCATGGAGCCATGACCCATTGTTTAAGAAGCTGGACCATAGAAATTCTCTCAATATTATTACGGTTTAGTTTTAAAGTTGATAAGAATTATAACAAGCCAATTTAGAAGGACGGCCAGACACATCTAGGTACATAGCTATGAGCAGATGAACTATATGCTGAAGCCAAAGCATAGAATGTGTTGTAGAAATAGGGATATCATCTTCAAACAATTAGAAAGCAGTGGGAATAAGAACTGTGGTTGTCGTGCAGTTCCTTATTTTGCTATGAGCACATTTGTGTGTACATTATACATACCTGCCAGCTAGTCCTCATGTTGGAAATGTCCCATAACCTCTCAAATAGCACCCTATACATTAGGCCAGTAACTGTTTCTGTCTCTCTGCCTGTATACGTCACTGTGACTGTGGTAACATTTAAGTATTTCTGTTACATAATTATGTTTAGGACCTGGATTTTTACCTCATTTCCTGGGGAAGGAATATTTGCATATTAGGTCATGGCAGGATAGCTCTGTTATGAAGAAACTTTCCTTGATAACTTGGGATAGACACATGCGTACTCTGAAAATACCTTATGTCAACCCAGTAGCAACATCATCATCTGAATATCTATCGTAACATAAAATCCTCCACAGACCTCCCCACTCCAGAGGTGGCCTATTGTTTTGGTGTTTTCCACAATCCCACCAACTCTGCCTGCAAATGCACTGCCTGGCCTGGTTGTGGGTAACAGGCCTGAAAAGGAGGCTGCAACCCACTCCTCATTCAGCTCATTTCCATGTTAATCTTCTCCCACCTTTAAGTTTGTAAACAAGCTTAACTCAAGCTGCATGGACACATTATTTTGCTCCAGTTTCTGCTTCCAAACTAGGATCTGAATGTTGGGGTTCTGCTTAGAATCTTCATATCGAACTCCAAACAAATCCTTAAGGCTCTGAATTTTCAACTGTGGTGCTAAACTAACTCCTAAAAATATTCTGGGGTGGATTCCTACGTCATAGGTCACCATCCCTCCATTCTGAGCAGTTGTCTCTGTCTCATTTACTCTCATTCCTACCCTCATGTCTAGAATTAGGGCGGTTCTTCATTCCATGTGAGTTGGAAGAGGTTCAGCTGACTTCACCTTTTATTTCGCTTGAAGCATCCTCTAAGGAAATAGGAGTTCACCTTCACTAGTGCTTAAAACAAAGCCCACACCAAGCATTAAGGTGCCTCTTCTCCATCACAGTGACTGGAAAGGTGTGAGTTAAAACTATGATTTTGCTTCTTTACATTGCATTTTTTTAATACTATGTTAAAGATCACAGCCAAGATCTTGGCCATACTAGGCAAATGTTCTCTCATTTAGCTATATCCCCAGCCCTTTTTTTAATTCTGAGATAGTTGCTTCTTAAATTTCCCAGATTTCTCATGAGGTCACCACTCTCCTGCCTCAGCTTACGAATAGCTGGGATAAAAAGCATCTGTCATATGCTGGTTATTACACAAACCATTTGTTTCTAAGATTCTGTTCTGCTGTCAGTGTTTTTCAGACATACTCTTCTTGTGCTTGCTTGAGACTTGCAGCAAATTAGGCTCTCTGTGGGCTTTCTATGCCATCCAGGTTTCCTTCTGGGGCACTATGAATCATAATCTGGTCTTATTAAATATTAAACCTGTTTCATATATAGAAGCTACAGTTGTCCTTAAGTGTCTGCAGGGAGTTTCTTTCAGAACCCTCACTAGATGTAGACCAGTGCAAGTCAGCAAACTTCTCCATCAGTTGTCAGCCCTGCAACAGCTCATCATTAACATTATTAACCATGCTACAGTATACATTTTCATATTATTTCATTATCTAAAGAAACAGAAAACTCACATTGCTCATCATAAGTGTGGCTCACTAATTATAAAGGGGAAACTGCTCTTTATGAGGGAGACATCTGACAGCATGAGAACAACAATCTTCTACACTGAATTTCACCAGGAATGATACAGGTCATATTCCATGCTTCCAGGTGTGATATACAACCAGTTCAATATTCTCATCAAAAGTATTTAATATGAATCTAATTTTAAAATACAGGGATTACTCTAAAATTCCATTTGGTTTGATTATTAAAATACCAAGGCAGTGTGATTATTATATGCTTAGTCTGGAAAATAAAAGATGTGAAATCTGTTGTTAGGAATTTGGGGGAAAGATTAGTAATAACTGTGAATTGTTCACCAATATAGTCCATGTCTTCATAGGCTTTGACCTTTACAGTGATGATGATACAGGGGGCACAGAAGAGAATGATTGTGGACCTAGAGTAGTTAGGGATAAAGAATCCTATCTGTGGCTTCCTTCCAAATGTCCCAAACTGAATACACACACACACACACACACACACACACACACACACACACACACACACACACACGCGTGCGCGCGCGCGCGCACACACACACACACACACACACAAATGACAACATCTATTTTGTACAAAAGTATTTGACTGATTATCATGATCATTCTCAGTTTAGAGATGAACTGATTTTATCGTTTCTATTTATAACTGACAAACAATAATTATATATAGTAAAATGTGGTGTTATGATTTGTAAATGCCATGTAAAATAATTAACCGAAGTTAATTAGCATAGCATCAGCTCATATACTTACCCTTGTTAAAGATGAGAACATTTGAGATTCTCCTAGCCCTTTGTAAATATTTATTATTACAAACTGGAGTAGCCGTGCTCTGCAGTAGATCTCAAAAACTTACTGTATCATTCTTTAAGGCTTTCCTGTAGATTTGATATTTTTCCAAATATGAGTTTGGGAGAAAATCTGAAATATTGTAATTAATAATTGACTGAGTGAAATAAATAGCTATCACTTAATTTTTCTACCAGAGCTAGTGGTAGATCACACACACCTTGCAGCAGACAAGAATGAAGTCTGGAGGCTGGAGAGGTAGCTCAGCATTTATGAGCTCTTGGTGCTCTTGCAGAGGACCCAGGTTCAGTACCTATCACTCACATAGATGCTTACAACTGTCTACAATTCCAGTTCCAGTGGAACCAGTACCCTCTTCTGATCTGCATGGACACCAGGATCTCACACAGTGGACACACATGCATTTAGGAAGAGCACTCATATGCATAAAATAAGCAAACGAATCTTTTTTGAAAAATGAATAAAGTCAGTTTAATTTTACAAATATAATTTTGCATTTGCAAGAATTGTCAACTGCTTCAACAGAAAACATTGTTCACATGGATTTCACTAGACACTTCAAATTTAAAAAAAAATCACATTTCTTGTGTAAAATTGGGAAACAGTTATGGATCCACAGAAGGTATAGCAGTTACAACCCTCAACCTTGCATCTGGATAGACTTTGAAACTAATAAAATTGCCATCAGCCATTCCCTGCAGTTGTCACACCCAGGGAGATTTGTTCATGCCAAGAGTTGCATCTTGGAAGCATTAAAGGCAGTAGTACATGAGTTAATTTTAGAAATGTAAGTAACAGAAAACAAATCACCTGCCTAGAAACTAATGATGATATTAATGTCATTAGCAATTAGTGGTAAAGGGAATAAGCACAGAAATGTAATGTATCAATGATGGAGACATGCTCTGGTTTTGAGATATATGTCACGGTTTGATTGAGTCTGAACATCAAATTATGTATACATGCCAAGACAGTCACTATATCCTTAGACAAAATAAGCTTATGGAACCACCAAACTTTATGCATTGAAGGTTTTTTTTTTTGTTTTCTTTTGTTTCTTTCATGTTGGATCTGTTAGATTTTACTTATTTCTCTGAGAGTTTTATACAATGAATTTTGAACATACTGATTTTCCCAGCTCTTAACAGCTCCATTGCCCTTTCCCTTCCTAGTCAACTTTGTGCCCCCCTCCCTTTTTCTGTGAACCTATCAAGACCAGTTTGGACTACCCAAATATTATTTGATGTGTGGTCTTCCCCTGGAGGGTAATAAACTTATCAGGGGGGCTTCCCTCTTAGAGAAACTGTCTCTCCCTCTCCCAGGAGCTATCAATTGCCAATAGCTGCACAGATGGGGTGAGACTTCATGCTCAACTTCTCCTCTCTATTCTGGGATTCTATTCTGCTTGCGCTTCCACAGGTCTTGTGAACGCTATCATAACCACCATGAGATCATACCTTCAGCTACTCTGCTATGTCCTAAAGACATGTTTTCCTTGTTCATTCACCACCTCTGGCTCTTGCACTTTCTATCCCCTCACTGTGATTCACTTTTTTAAAATAAAATGGGATGTGATTTGTGAACATGCACCTGCTATTACCAAACAGCCTAGTACAGGAAGAGGTGATAAAATATGAAAGCTAGTATATGGTAAAACCAAAAGAGTTGACCTTGAAAGTCTGAATGTTACCATGAAGGCAACTGACCCAACACCAACACACTGCAAGCTTTTGAGCTGCCTGCATGCATGTTGTGCAGTGTGCTTCAGGTTTCCATCTTTTGTGAGCTGCCATTAATGCTCAGGTGGGTTTTGGTGATGCAACTAGATAAGTCATTTCTGCTCCTGTAAATAACTTCTCACCCATATTCCTGTAAATAATCCCAATAAAATTCATTGCATCACCTTGAGGGACTTTGGTAGAATTCATAATTAGAGTTGTTGTCATTTCCCTATTTGATGTGAGTAGACATTTGTGCCTCCCACCCCAAGAGTAGTGTTACTCAACACTATTTTTAACATTTCACAGTGTTTAAAATTTAATGTTGGCCATTTCTTTGATTGACTCCCCCCCCCCATAGGCTATCACCACCACAAAATCTATGATTGTTGTGTTCTATTAGCTGTAGGTTTCTAGCAAAATTGAATACCAGAAACATAGATACTACTCAATATTAATTAGGGAACAAAAGGACTTACTCTGCAACAAAGTAAGGATGTGCCTCTGCACATTGTCTTTTAAAAGAACACTACTCTGGAGGGAATGATGTCCCTCTGAGTGGATTTCTGGAGGTGGCATTTGTAAGGTGAACTGACTGCCCACAAAGGATAGATCCTCAAGCATCGATCCCAAGAATAATAGTTAATTCAGATACAGGATCCCTGCCTGTGGTGCTGCTTTTTCATATGGAGCTACTTATTCCTTTTAATGCTCAGGTGGGGAGAGGGTGAATGGGAGGGCTTAGAGGAAATAATGGAAAGGAGGAAATTATATAATTATATTTTAATTAAAAATAAAATGAATATATGAATTGTTTTAAAGAAATTATACTTAAAAGCCACACTGGGAAGACACAACATTTTATTATGCAAGCAAAAGATTTCGTAGTATATAGCATCCATAGCATGATAGTAGAAGAAATCATTGAGTGAGCCATCTGTAGTTACTGCTGCAACACATCTTCACTGCCATCTTTGCTGCATGGACTGAATTTTTGGAATTTGTCTTGGACTCTTATTTCTCTTATATTCGTTTGCTTATCTGTGTCAGGGAAATGTTACTGTGCTTTGGTAGTTTAATTATTGTCTTTGTTTTCAAAAATAAAGAACCAAAAGAATAGCATTATTTAAAAAAAAAAAGAACCTTCTCTTAAGATTTTTAAGTACCTATTGACCAAAAAAAACCTCAAAGAGGAAGCTATAGAGTTATAAAATCATAGTAAATAGCCAGTTTCAAATTGACAAACAGAAACAACAAATGTAGTCAGTACTGGTGAACTCAGCACATCAGAATCTTTTGGTTCCCTCCCAACACCAAAGGAAGGAAGGAAAGGAAACGAAGTAGAGGGAGGTGATGGGAGATAATATTAAGATTTTTTTCCTTCAGAAAATGAATCACTCTTGAATTTAGCCATATGTTGAACATGGTCCCCCACTGGACTAAGAAGGGTTAATGTCATGGATACTGTAGGGTTCTCAGCTAATGGATTGGATAGGCGAAGCCTGAGTTAGCAGCCAGTGCATTTTGGAGTTTGTGTTTTGACCTGATGCTGTTGAAGTCTTAGCTAGATCATAAAGCAGGGATGGTACAAAGTGTGTCTAGATAAACACCGAAGCAAGTCCTCTGGGTGCAGCTGGAATTGAGTTTTCTAACTTCAGAACTGAAGCTGGGCTACTCTTATCTCTGCCGTATAGACTCTGTAGTCTTAAATTTTTAACTAGTTTCATGTAAATGAAAATATTAATTATAGATGCTCACAAAGTATGCTCTCCATCAGTTTTATATTGCCTAGCTCCAGTAGGCAACAAACTGGGGATCAATTATAAATAATACTGCTATTACTGACTTAGACTCTGAACTATGACTCATGATTTACAAAGATGGCATTTTCTTTACTTTTTGAAAAAAAAAACAACAAAAATGATCTATATGCAGGATAATGCTTCTTAAGTTATGGACGCTGAGGAAAGGTTTTGAAAAAATTCCAGTTTTATAATATGTATGTATACCTGAGTATGTGTGTTAAAGGATTGAAAAAAAATAAATGCAATGAAGGTCATTTTTATTAGATTCAACAGATACAAAATTAAACTACTCAAATAACTACTAGTTTCTATAGTATGTTTTTGCTGCTGAGTATGTCTCAAAATGTCAAGAGTTTGGCCCTTGCAGCAAGGCATTGGCTACTGTGAATAACACTGCACTCAGGTAGATCTAGGACCAGGCAACATCACTCTAAAGGACACAGGCTCATGTTCTTTTTAGGCAAAGTTCATGCAATTCAGAGTATTGAGGCTATCACAGAGAAGCACATATCCACAGTATCTGCATCAGTGGTTCTCAACCTGTGGGTCATAGGGGTCTCCTAAGACCATAGGAAAGCATAGGTATTTATGTTATGATTCATAGTAGTAGCAAAATTACAGTTATGAAGTAGCAACAAAAATAATTTTTGGCTGGGGGTTGCCATAACATGAGGAATTATATTAAAGGGTTGACATACTAGGAAGGTTGAGAGCCACTGCTCTCCATGTTTCTAATATTATGCTCAGATTTAGTCCCTTGCATTTTACCATCTCCAAGTACAAAGATTTTGGATTTTGACTAAGGCCTTGTGGCAGAAAGTATTCTAAATATCCTCACATAAACTTTTCAGAATCCCCAATTTGTTTTCCGTCCACTATCTGACAGTTCAGCAGAACATCAAATGTTCTTAAAGGAAATTAAGACTTGGAACACCTGCTTGCAGGTTTATTTTGTCACACAGAAGGACCACAGAAGCACCTTGGACTTCTGGTGTTGAGTTTGTGGCTCAGGGATGGGAGGCAGCTTTGCCCAATTGATACTAATTTAGTTTTTTTCTTTTTTTTTTTAACTTTATAGGTTCCACTAGCCGCTGCTGAGTGGAAGAATTGGAAATAGACTGCTACCTTTCAGAGTCTGTGATATCAAGGTAAATGACTTAAAGAAATGACTTTTTAGGTCGAGTAGTACTTAATACCTCTTGGGGCTGGAAAATAGTTCAGAATTCAACTTCACCATTTTAACTGTCAGTCCTGTTCCAAACCAAATCAGAAGGGAACTTGGTCTGCAGGGTGACTAGGGTCTCTTGTGAGTGTGTAAACAGAAGGGGGACTTTCTCTACATTGTCAACCAATTCCTAGGAACAGGTATTGGGAGTGTACGTTAAGTACTGTTATAGCCAATGAAAAGCTGACAGGGAAGTTGTCTCTTTCTTCTACATTTCCAGCAATTCCATGTGAGTTACAGCTACAGTTACACCCCAAGCCCTCTTCCACGCCATCAGCATCTACACATTTAGAAGAAAATGAGAAATTTCTCCTAGCTTCACATGTCTGAGTGTAGAGTTCAGCACAAAAAAAGACATGTGTTTTCACACACACACACACACACACACACACACACACACACACACACACACACACGGGGGAAGAGTATTCTTAAAAGCACAAAAGATAACAGCTGCTTGAATGATTGACATTACCTTCTCGGGATGGTGTTTACTCCTCAGCCCTCCGTGAAAGGTGTCTGAAAGCTGCATATTAGATGAGGATTGCAAACTGCATCCTGTGGTGATGCAGGACAGTGTGCTTGGCTTGCAGTTTGCCATAGCCTCTGGTTTCATGATGTTGACTAATAACCTACATGACTTACCAAATCTAGCAGTGTATCAGGCATGATACAGCTATATATAACTCCTCACTTTTCTTGGTAGAATGGAAAAGTTTGGAAAATTTTTCTTTTAAAATTCCTTTGTGAAGCTCAGACGTTTTTGAATTTTTAAAATCTAAACCATGTGCATTTCTTCAAGAGACTAGCTTACAGACATCATCCTAGAATGTTCTGGTTCTGTGATGCACATAATTCATGGACCCTGGTGTTCTGCAATTGCCTAATTTCTCTGCCCATTTTACATGACAATGAAGACTGGCTGTCTATTTCCACGACTTAGAAACTCCCTCTTTAAGTCTCTTGGCTCCGAGGTCATACTTCCTCCTATGTCCCAAGCTGATTATTCTGCTTGCCCAGTCACCCTCCTTGCCTTGTTTAGCTTATGGTTTTATAACAAGCCCCCTTCACTCTTCTTGTCTGTCACATAGTCCAACAGTCATCTGGATCTTGTCCCATAGACTACAGGCTTTTAACTAACCATGTGTTGAGAGACTTTAGCTGTGTCCGTTTGAGCATATTCTCAACCATAGGTAGGTCTCTAAAATAGTTTTTATCCTAAAAATATGTGGGGAAAATCATGGTCATGAGGGCAGAAATGTCTAATATAACCAAAGCATTTTGCAATCTTTCATTACAGCCACTACAATTATCAAAGTGATGAGAAACTTGAAGTCACTGCTCTGGGAGAACGTGCTCAGGACATCTGGTCAGCCTGTGTTTCTGTGGCCTGAAAGTGCTATTCCCATAGATGGATTATCTATATTATTTGTACATAGGGGCCTTTCATAGCCTGATAAATCCCATCTTTTATAGTATTTAAGAAACAGATTGTTTACTGCTTTGAAGTCAAGAAGTAAAGGCTGTGCTATACACAGCCCCGGGGACTCCGCTAACTGCTGCTGGAGCTCCACGGGCCTCCACCCTGCACACTCGTCATCTGCACTGCAATAGGTTTATTATTGGTTTGGTGTTTTGCCATGACCCTGTGCTACCTTCCATACAGTTTCCCTTTATTGTTACTAATTTAGTTTTCTAAACGTTTCAAACATATTTGGCCATCATTCTACAAATGTTAGCTCATTTTAGAAAGCACTGGAAAAGAAAAGGAAATGAAAAACACAAAGAAGGAGACAGTTGGAGAAGGAAGAGGCATGGAGGGATGAGAGGGGAGAGGGGAAGGGAAGAAGAGAGGAAGGAAGATAGAAGGGGAGAGAGGAACAGAGCACAGGGGGATGCAATGATAGGAAGAAGAGTAGGGAGGAGAGAGGAGAGGGAGGGAAGATAAATAAGAAGAGCTAAAGCGTGGTTTCACACACCTGATCCCTGTGACCCACCCCTGGTGGAATGCTGGCCACTGCTATAATCAGTTCCACCAGCAGAAGAACATCACAAATTTAAAATATGTTATGAATGATAGTTCCCTTTTGTGAAGAAAATATGCTCTGGACAGAATTTGAGAAACTCCCCTCCCCCATACCCCGTTAAAGAGGACAGTTTATTAGTTGTCAAAATTGTATTTATGCTGCAAGATTTTAAACACTAGGCAGCAAGGAAGGCAAACAAACAGAAGGTCTGCGGGAGAACACAGGGAAATCAAGAGATAGTTTTGAGATTTGCAGGAGAGTTCAAGACCAGCCCACTACAGGAACATGGGTGCGCACATGCAGGTCACCTCTTCCAAAATGGCTTAGAGCTGAAAGATACAGTCTAAGGCATTCAGCCTTTACTTTTGTCTTCATGGGATTTGAAAGAAGCAACTGAGAGAAGACTCAGTAAGTAGAAAAAGCCCAGAGGTTAAGAGTGTATAGTAAACTTACTGGAGCCACAGTTGGGTCCTCTCAGGATATATGTCTGTAGAACAGCAGTTCTCAACCTGTGAGTTGCGACCCCTTTGGTGGGTCAAAAGACACTCTCACAGAAGTCACATTTCAGATACCCTACATATCAGATATTTACATTAGAACTTATAACAGTAGCAAAATTAAAGTTATGAAGTGCCAATGAAAACCATTTTATGGTTGGGGGTCCCGACGACATGAAGAGCTATAGTAAAGGGTTACAGCATTAGGAAGGTTGAGAACGGGTGCTGAAGTGCATTCTATTGCCTTGGGGTGATGAGGTGAGATGTGGAAGGGCAGAGAAACACGGTGCCTCATATTATCCTGACAAGTACTCAGAAGGCCTGAAGCCATCTTCCTTCAGAGAAGGCATGTAAAAAGGAAAATGTTATATTTGACTGTAAGTTTTTACCGAAGGGTATCTTAATTATACATTTTCTGATGTACTAAGGTTATAGAACACTGTGACTAAATGTGTGTGAAGTGGTAAAGTCAGAAATGTCCCAAATAAATGCTTATTTAAAAATAAACACAATCTCATGTAACTTACTCCCCACTACAGTGCAAGGCAAGTGCATTAAACACAACAACAGAACTTGACTGTATGGGTCTGACCTGCTCTGTTGATTTGCTTTGTGTCAAGTTACCTTACTACTTGCGCAAATGTGTATTGCCACTATTCATGTTTTTTTGAATAACAGGTGCAGAGCCTGCAAACAGATAACCAGATCTCAACCACTAGTAACATGGTCAGATGGGCAGACCTTTGTCGAGGATTCGTAGTCTCCTAAGGCCACTGCAATAGCTGTATTTTGAAGCAAACTAAACTTGGGAAGTGATAGTTCAACTTAAATTTTTTTTGCCCCTGGTAGCACATGCCTCCATTCCTAGCTCTGGGAGGCAAAAATAAACAAACAAAACAACAACAACAACCATCGTGAGTTTAAAGTCAGCTATATAGTGAGAAGCTGCATAATAAAAACAAATAGCTTAAAAGACTAAAGTTTTTGAAATGTGGATGATGAGTCAGGCAGTGATGGCACATACCTTTCCCCTCCCTTTTCTTTATTAAGAAAATTTTTCATTCATTTTACACACCGATCAAAGATCCCCCTCTTCCCTCCTCCAGCCCCCCTCCCGCAGCAGCCTCCCTCTCCCAACCCACCACCCCTACTCCCACCCACAAGAAGGCAAGGCCTCCCATGGAGAGGCACATTCAGTAGAGGTAAGTCCAGACCCTTCCCCCTGCCTCAAGGCTACATGAGATATCCCATCATAGGTAGTGGGCTCCACAAAGCCTGCTCATGCACCAGAGATGGAGTCTGATCCTACTGCCAGGGTGCCTCCCAAGCAGATCAAGGTATGCAACTGTCTCACCATGCAAAGTCCAGTTCCATGTAGGTTCCACAGCCATTGATCCAACTTTCATGAGTTCCCTGTAGTTTGGTTTGGTCATCCCTGCATGTTTCCCCATCATGTTCCTGATGCATTTGCTCATAGAATCCCTCTTCACTCTCTTTTGACTGGACTCCTAAAGCTCTGACTAGTGACTGGCTATAGATCTCTGCATCTGCTTCCATCAGTCATTGGAGAAAAGTTCTGTGATGACAGTTAGGGTATTCACCGGTCTGATCTCTGGGGCAAGCCAGTTCAGTTCAGGCACCCTTTCCACTA
>CABHPH010149472.1:1983-12932 GCA_902168325.1 Peromyscus nudipes
AAAAAAAAAAAAAAAAGGGCTGGAGAAGTTTAGGGCAAGGGGGCAGGATATGCCGTGGTATATTCCTTTACACTGTGTGAATAAATGTTGCTGTGATTGGCTTAATAAGGAAGCGGACTGGCCAATAGCTGGACAGGATAAGGTTAAGAGGAGAGCCAAACAGAATGCTGGGAAGAAGGGTGGAGTCATAGGAGTAGCAAACAGTTGCAGAGAGAAGCAGTGTGGACATGCTGTACTGAGGAAAGGTACCAAGCCACGTGGCAAAGCACAGATAGAAATATGAGTTAATATAAATGTAAGCGTTAGCTAGTAACAAGCCTGAGCTACTGGCCGAGCATTTATAACTAATATGAAGCCTCTGTGCGGTTACTTGGGAGTGGCTTGCGGGACAGGAACGTCTGCCTGCACTATGCCAGGCAAGAGGACTCTGGAACAGGTAGGGACTGAGGGATACTGGGAGAACCTGGCAGCCAGCATCAGCTTTGATACGTTAAAAGGCTCCTTAGCTGTTGAGAACTAACGTTATGTAGCCCAGGTTGGTTTCAGACTTGTTATGTAGCCGAAGATGACTTACCTTGAACTTCTGATCTTCCTGCCTCTACCTCCTGAGTGCTGGGTTTATGGAGGCCCACCCCCACACCTGGTTTATGTGGTCCTGGAGATAGAACCCAGAGCATCATACATACAAGACAAGTACTTGGCAAACCGAACTGTATCCCTAGCCCTTCATTTGTGTTTAACACCAACTTTAGAGGCACCTGGATTAAACCACACCCCTGGAGTTTGCTAAGGCTGCTTGCTGCTTTTAGAATATGCGGCCTATAGAAAACCGGGAAGTTTGATTATGCATAAGGGTGTGGTTTGGGCCCTGTGTCCTCCTGGTGTGGCTGAGAAAGCTCCGTGGGTCATGCTCAGCACAGAAACCTGAGCTCATTGTGTCTGTTTTCACAGGGCTTTGAGTCAAGCTAGGGAAACAGGCTAAAAGATGGGTGTTGCCACATTTTATGACTACACGGTCTTGGGTTTTCCCTGGCCTGCTTTGAACTCTCCCCGTGTTGGAGGATAGACTTGAACTTCTGATCCTCCTGCCCAGTCCTCTCAAGTGCTGAGTTACAAGCATGAGTCATGCCTGGCTTTGTCAGTGGTTCTCAACTTTTCTAATGCTGTGACCCCTTAATACGGTTCCTTGGTTCCTCGTGTTTGGGTGTCCCCAACCATAAAATTATTTTCATTGCTACTTCATAATTGTAACTTTGCTATGACTATGAATTGTAATGTAATGTCTGTGTTTTCCAAGGGTCTTAGGTGACCCTGTGAAAGGGTCATTTGACACCTCCACCAAAGGGGTCGCAACCCACAGGTTGAGAACCATTGAGGCATATGTTATTGAGGCTGTAACAGCCAGCTGAGTCCCAACTTCCTGTTTTGTTGTTTTGTTGAGACAAGGGTCTTACTAGGTAGCCCAGAATGACCTTGATCTTGCCTCAGCCTCCTAAGTGCTGGAATCAGAGGTCTGTGCCACCGCACACATCCATCATCCTGTCCTTAAAAATAAAAGTGCCTTGGTTGAAATGTGCCCCAGGCTTCTCTTCCTTAGCTTGGCATTTTAACAGCTTAGTTTGGAGATGAATGAAATGGAATTGTGCCAGATACAGTGGCAGCACACTGGCTGGGGAGTTTTGTTTCTGAGGTAGAGACAGGAGCTTATCTCAAATCTTCAGAATGATTTCACCTCCCCCTCCCCTCCCCTCTCTTTTTTGTTATTTCTGAGAGCTCTAAGTCTCCAGGAAAGAAGAATAACAACAACAAAAATTCCGGGTCCTAACAACCGCCTTACATGCTCTCCTTCCCCTCACCACCAGTGCTATTCTTTAGGTTCAGAAGCAGCTGAGAGGCAGGAGGGGGTAGAAATGTAAACCTGTGTTCAGCTAACTTTCTCCTTTTTATGAAGTCTGGGACCCCGGCCCATGGGATGGTGCTACTCACAGTTAAGCTGGGGTTTCTCACCTACCTTAGCCTAATCTAGATAGTCTCTCCCAGGCTTGTCTTCTAGGCGGTTCTAGAGCCTGTCAAACAATATTAAGTTGTCAATCAATATTAAGTATCACCCCACCCCACTCCATCTTTTTTGGGTCACTGACATGAAGTTTAGGTTTAAATAGAAGGGGCGAGGTATGCATAATTAAGCTGTCCTAGCTGGGCGGTGGCAGCACATGCCTTTAATCCCAGCACTTGGGAGGCAGAGGCAGGTGGATTTCTGTGAGTTCGAGGCCAGCCTGGTCTACAAAGTGAGTTCCAGGACAGCTAGGGCTGTTACATAGAGAAACCTTGTCTAAAAAAAACCCAAATACACACACACACACACACACACACACACACACACACACACACACGGAGGTGAGGAAAAAATGTTTTAGAATATATTTGAAAGAGACAGTACACAACTAAATCATCATGTGGATTTGTCACGAGAGAGGTACCCTTGACAGTCTACACAATAGCTGTGTATATGGGCTTAGTGACTTCTAAAGTTTCATTGTTCAAAGAATTGTTGAAGAACTTGTTCTTGTTTCCATAAATGAGACTATAGAGTGGTCTCTGGGGACCACTGGACAGAATTGCCGGCTGATAGGATAAAAACAGATCAAAACAGTCAAGGCACCTCTTCCTATATGTAGGTTGAAAGGGAGTTGATGTGTTTTGATTATGAAAGAGCTTCCTTATCTTGTCCCCGAGATTCTCAAAAAGGAATTACAGGTTTACAGATGAGAAAGGAAAGTTAAGCCGAGATTCCACACGGTTCCAGTAACTTTTATCTGACAACCACCTTGCAGGACAGACCAAAGCCAACACAATGATGGGTCAGTGATAATCAAGATAACCCCTTGACCAGGACTGCTTAATTTTTTTTTTCCAAGACAGGATTTCTTTGTGTAGCCCAGTGCTGGGATTAAAGGCATGCACCACTGCCGCCCAGTCTAAAGCCGTTTCTTAATAAATTCCAACCCTGTTTCATACTAGAAATCCTTTTATAGGTCAAAGCCAGGAACCTCATTTTCACCTGAAGGAAGTTGTCTGATGAGCTCCTCCGTTTGTGCACAGGGCTGCATCTTCTGTTTTTGCAGATGGGATTATACGAGTCCCTTGGTCCCTTTCCAACTTAGCTGCAGTACCAGAGCTGGATCTAGCTTGTGCTATGGAAGCATAGAGAGAATTAAATTCATGTCAGATCATAAAAGAAGCTCCATTACTTATACAGCGGAGGTGGAGGAGAAAAAACCCAGTTGGCTAAAAAAGATGCTGTGACCTGCAAGTCTTGGGTCAAATGTGTCTTCGAGGCTGAAATCGTTAGTGAATTTATTTGCCCTTCCACATAAGAGCCAATATCAAGATCATCATTTGGGTCTTCAAGTGGACCCAGTATGCCCTCCACTCCCCGCCCCCCATCTCACCATATGGCCTAGTGTAGCCTCAGACAAGCTCAACTCAGGATCAGTGTTGGGGGTCATAGAGTGAGCCTGCCTGGCTCCAAAGAGCTTTCTTTGGGATCCTGTCCAGACGTTTCTAGTTTGATGTGTGGCTCTCCATAGATGTGACAAAATAACAGAGAAAATGGACTTAAGATGGGAAAGGCTTACTGGAGCTCATAGTTGAGAGGTTGCAGTTCATGGCAACGTGGTCCATTGTTTCTATGCAGTGGGGAGACAGAAAATTATAGCGGGGAGGGTGTTGGGAGGGGCAGAGCTGCTCACTTCATGGTGTCTAGGAGGGAGGGAGGGAGAGAGGAAGGGAGGGAGGGAAGGAGCGAGAGAATGAGAACAAAGAGGAATGGAGTGGGACAATATATATTCCTTAAGGGCATGCTCCCTGTGGCCTTCCTTCTCCAACTAGGCCTACTTCCCAACGTAGCCTCCATCTCCCAATAGCCTACAGTTAAACTACGAATCCATCAGTGGGGCCAGAGATCTAGCTATGATTATTGCCACAGTGGGGGCCAAAACTTCAACACATGAGCCTTTGGGGGTGGAGGACAAGTCAGATCCTGTCCTAGTTAGCTTCCTGTTGCTGTGGTAAACACTACCACCAAAGCAAGCACGGGAGGAAAGGGTTTATCGGGCTTCTGGGTTAGTGTCGATCATCGAGGGAAGTCAGGGCAGCCCAAACCAGGCAGGAAGGGAAACAGATCAAGGAGAAATGTTGCTTTCTGGCTTGATCCCCACTTCAAGTTCAGCTACCTTTACTATATACAGTTTAGGTCCCCATGCCCAGGGATGACATGGCCCACAGTGTGCAGACCTTCCTACATTAATTAGCGATCAAAATATCCCACGAACATGCCCATAAGCCAAGCTGAGGGAGGCAATTCCTCAGTTGCCATTTTCTCTTCCCAGGTTGACAAAACTATATAACTATAACTATATAACTATATAACTATATATATATATATAACTATATAACTATATAACTATATATATAACTATATAACTATATATAACTATATAACTATATAACTATAACAGTTCCAGTTTCAGGAAGGAAGACCTCAAACTAGGCCCAGCTTGCCTATAAGAGGACAACTAGAAGGGTCCTGGGCATCAGCTCCACCCTCTCCAAGTCTGAGGGAGGACTGAGAGGAGAGCATGGTGCCCCCCCATCTGCATAACAAACACAACCATGGGTTTCCTGGGGTCCTCTGACCTCAGATTCCTCTTTTGATATTTCCGCCAGAGCCCTTGTGTGATTGGCACTGACCAATCACAGTGCCCTTATGCAAATTAGGAAAAGCACTTACTGAACGTGACTCCTGAATCCTTGGGGAAGGGACAATGACTCACTTTCACCCTCTTCTCCCTTGTAGACGTGTGCAACCTGCATGCACCACCACGCAGGGTGGCCCTGACTCAGGGTTCAGGAAATGGGCTCCAACCAGCTAAAGTTAAAACAAGTTTACCCAGCTCTTCCCTTGTAGAAACTCGTCCTCAAAAAAGGAAGCAGAGGTGTGTGCAGAGATATATGACATAACAAATTTATTCAGAATGGCGGAAACTCGGGAGGCAGGGTACGTGTTGGAAATGAGAGATGTGGTTTGTAAGGGACTGTATATCTTGCTTGCTGCATACCAAGCAGGCATTAAAAAGCCTGTAATGTATACAAAGACATTGGAACAAAGACACTCATTACCGTGCTGAGTGAAATAAAAGATCGAGATGAATGCTTGTAGATAGGAAATTGCTTAAGTAAGTTATGGAACATCTCACAACGGGGCACGGAGCCATTAAAAATAATGAGGGCACTGAAATATAGCCATTTAGAATCATGTAATATAAAAATGCAGTAAAAATGCAGTCATTTGTGTGTGTGCATGCCCGTGTGTATGTGGACAGGTGTGTGTGGGGGGCAGATTTGGGTATACTTGTTTACATACACATTCTCTCTGGCGTGGGCCTTACAGATAGGGTCATCAATGCTGTCTTCAGATAGGCCAACAAGGTTTTTGTGAAGTCAAAATAACAACGACAATGGAGCTGAGAGGGATGCTGGGAAGGCTAATGGTTCAGAGCACTTACTGATCTCCCAGAGGATCCAAGTTCAGTGCCCAGCCCTACATCAGGTGCTTACAACCTCCTGTAGCTCCAGTTTTAAGGAATCTGGCCCCCTATTCCAGCCTCCATAGGCACCTACACACATGGGACTTGTACAGATGAACATATGTGCACATAAATATAAACAAGACTTTATTGAAAATGCAGCTCAGCTGGCAGAGTGTTTTCCTAGAATCAGGGGCACTGAGTCCAATCCTCAGCACAAGGTGGCCATGGTGGTGCAGGCCTGTAAATGTAGCACTTTGGAGGTAGAGGCAGGAGGATCAAGAGTCTAAGGGCAGTCTCGGCTCCATAGCAAGTTGGAGGCTAGCCTGGGCTATGTGAGAGATCCTGTCTAAAAAAAAAAAAAAAAAAAAAAAAAAAAAAGAACCCTCCTGCAAAAGAATGAGGGATTTTTCTCTCCTCACTGTCACCATTTGAGCCTTAGTCCTGCCTTATTTTGGGAAATTAAAGTAATAAATAAAAGTGTAACAGTTGTAGAACCAGATGCTCATGCAAGACCCTTGGTGAAGCTTCCTGGTGGTGGTGGGAAGCTACCAGCTCTGGGCTCAGATGTCCACTCCTGTGTTACACCCAAGCTGGGAACCATTGCTCACTCAGGGCCTGCCATGTTTCTCCTCCAAATCTGTACTCTTCTCAGATTTAGTCTTTTTTTTTTTTCCCCTTTGATACCAGGTCTTCCTCTGTAGCCCAGTCTGGCTTCGACCTCACTATGTAGCACAAACTGACCTCAAACTCAAGGTCCTCCTCCTGCCTTAGGATTGCAGGCATGAACTAGCATCAGTACATGTCTTCAGGAAGTTGTAACTGTTGAGAACAGTCTGGGGTTCCTGGGTTGCCGGACCAGAGGTGCAGTGTCCACACAGAGGCCTCCCGTCACTGCTCTCTTACTGACTTTTTACCAGGATGCTAGGTCGAAGCTCACGATCCTATCTCCGTGCTCACTCTCCATTACCCACACTCCACCAGTAGTTCCTCAAGCCTCCTTCTTGTCCCAGGGTCCCCCACTGCTCCTTATACAGTGTAGATTCTACTACCTGAGCCCTTCTTAGCTGTAACTGTCCCCACTCTCCTTATGCTCAGCAGGTTAGAGAAGCCAAGAGATGTAGTCCCCGATCCTTGTCTGCAGAGTATTATTTTAAGATGTGTTACATTTGTTTGTGCGGTGGAACATTTGTTTAATGATGCAAAGATGTGTTGCGTCATTCTTTTATGTTGCATTTGTTTAACTCTGTGAAGCTGTGATTCTTTGCCTGTGTAAAACACCTGATGGTCCAATGAAGAGCCGAATGGCCAATGAAAGGACCAGGCAGACGCCATAACAGGCTGCTCAGTCCTCTCTCAGAGATCAGGCCTCAATTTCAGTTTCCTGAGACTTGAGCAAGCAGTTTCTGGGAGAGCCATGAACAAAAGACATAGTCCTTGCAGTAGCTCCCTTTCTACATGTACTCTGACTGCTCAAGGTTCAGCCAATTGTTTACTGTCTGGGACCCCTCACCCACTTATTGCTGTATGCATGAGTCAAGGACAGAGCCTGGGCCACTGAGTCAGCCCTCACAGTCAGTACCTGGTGCTAGGCCAGGCAGCCTCCATGGCAGCCCACTTGCATAAACCAATCCTGATAACGTCTGCGGGCTCCAAATGTCCTTCTGATAACTGTTGTTGCAAAATTCATCAACATGGACCCCAACCAGTAAATTCAAAGGTTACATACCCTCACCCAATCCTATGATGCAAAGGCTTGTACCACCCTGCTTGCGGTTTTTCCCTTTAAAAAACCCCTCATTCTGAGACCTCAGGGCCATCCTCCTCCACCCGCTGTGTCAGTGTTGGACACAGACCAAGCCTGGGCTTGCTGGTAATTAATAAACCCTTGTGTGTTTTGCATTGGATATTGGCTCTGTGGTGGTCTTGCTTGGGATGTGGGGGTGGGGTGGGGTAGGGATGGGGGGTGGGGTGGATGGGGTGTTTTGCGAAGTGACTTGGGCACAACAGCCAATAGTGAGGCAGGAGAAAGGATAGGCAGGGCTGACAGGCAGAAAGAATAAATAGAAGGAGAAATCTGGGAGAAAAGGAAGAAAGAACAAGAGAACAAGGAGAGGAGGACATCAGGGACCAGCCACCCAGCTACACAGCCAGCCATGGAGAAAGAGTGAAAGTAAGATTACAGAAGTAAGAAAAGGAAAAAGCCCAGAGGCAAAAGACAGATGGGATAATTTAAATTAAGAAAAGCTGGCTAGAAACAAGCCAAGCTAAGGCTGGACATTTATAAGTAAAAAGAAACCTCCATATATGATTTATTTGGGAGCTGGGTGGGGTGTGGTGGGCCCCCCCAATAGAGTAAACCACAACAACAACATTTTGTTCCAAAGTGGGGCTGTAGAAAGCTGAACAACACTTGTCCCGTTGGGAAGGGGTGTGGTCAATGCTATGTTCTCATCTGTGCTAGGCTGGGAGAGGTTGGGTAGGAAACAGGGTTGAGGTCAGATGGGCAGAAGGGTGGGAGGCTGGTTCAGGTGGGACCTTGTTACTGGATTCCATATCATTGGTCACTCATCACCTAAAAGTAGCCCAGATTCCATAGGCCTGAGTAGCTACCAGTTGGGGCTTTCCTAACAGCTTTCAGGGACTCCAGTCTCACCCCAGCACACTGCTTTGAGCCTGAGAAGACACCAGGGGTCAGTACCCCCCCCACTCCTGTTATCACCCTCTTTTCATATCCCTCTTCTAAGGCACAGACCACTGTCTGTGCAGCCTGAAGGGCCTTGACATTTCATCCTTCCCAAGCAAGGACCCTGAATCCCGAGACAAGGCAGTGAAGCTGGTGACTCCTCCCGGAGCATCTCCAACACTTCTTAGAATGTTCTGGAAGTGTCTTGAGTTCCAGTGTGCCTGGAGGCATTTGTTCTGCTCCAAGAGTTCAAAGACTAGGTAGCACTGTCAGAAGGAACCCAAGTTATGCCACTGTTTTTTTTCCTTCAGAGGACACACATCTAGGACAGATGCAGAGAGTCCTAGGAGTCTCCCAGGTTAGTGATGAGACCTGACAGGCCTTGGGGGCAGAAACTAGGAGAGATCTGTCTATGTAATCCATTTTCCAACTGTCTCCGGAATGTCTGTTAGAGAGGTATATGATGCAACTGCCTCCCGGCACTCTTTGAAGAGATGAGGAATGTAGAAAGTTAAGATGGAAGGAAGGGACAAGGCATTAGCTCTGGGCAGTGCAGGGTCTCCTGGCGCTAGTTCCAGCCCCTACTCTGTTGCTATGATAAACATTCTGACCAAAACCAACTTCGGGGAAGCAAAGGGTTTATTTGGCTTATGCTTCCATGTCATAGTCCATCATTGAGGAAAGCCAGGGCAAGAACTGGAGGCAGGAACTGGAGGCAGGAACTGGAGGCAGGAACTGAAGGCAGGAACTAGAGGCCAGAACTCATGCAGACCATGGAAGAACTGGTTTGCTGCAGGCTCATATTCAGATACCTTTCTTATTCTGTCCAGGACCACCTGCCTAGGGATGGTACCACCCATAATGGGCTGGGCCCTCTCACATTCATCAACAATTAAGAAAATGCTACAAAGTCATGTCCGCAGGCCAGTCCGATGGGGATAGTTCCTCAGTCGAGGTTCCCTGTTTCCCAGGCATGCCAAGTTGACAACAGAGATTAACCATCACACCTGGACAGATCCTGCTCCACTCCCAACAGCCACCTCCTTGCTGTCTTTGTTTTTGCCCCTTCCCACTTCCGGAAAGCTTCCTTCAGCACCTCCCTTATGAGGAGGAGATCCTCCTTGGGTTTCTAACCAGACAGTGTGGCTCTATATCAGCGTGGTACCTTGTCTGGGAACAGAGATGCAGAAGTGATGATTGCCCTGGTGTGTGTGTGTGTGTGTGTGTGTGTGTGTGTGTGTGTGTGTGTGTGTGTGTGTACAGGGTAGGGGAGGATGCTGGGGGGGGGGGAGGTAGAGGAAGAATGGGTTGAGAATCACCACTGCTGGCCATGGGAATTCTAGATGTCTAAGTGAGCCGTGCTTCTCAGAGACCACAGGCTTGCTGCCGTGTGTGCACATGAGGAGATGATGAAAGAAGCCCTGGGCTGTCTCACCTGAGCCACAAGTTAAGCCTCTGGCTGTGGGTCTCCAGCTGTGCAGTACTGGCTTAGGCTGTGGGCTCTGGATGAGTGTTCTGTGGCTCAGGCTGCAATCAGAGGCTTCTGTTAGCAGGGTCTGCATTTCTCCCACAGCGGGACTTGCAGCAATTATCACCCCTGATGGATGCCACAACTGTTTCCTTTCTGATTTCTATCGAGCAAAAGTGGCTTGGTGGGGTCATGGGTTCATGGCACAATCATGACCTTATTTCAGCACTGGAGTCTAATCATGTTCTGGGGGCTGGAAGGGAAAGTCCTGTGGCTGGACTGGGGCAGGTGGACCTTGGCCTTTGCATAGGGGAGTGTTGGGGAGAGGGCTGGGGAGCGCCAACCACCATCTCCAGAGCCACAGGAGTCTCAGGCCTTAGGGGGGCACACCTCTACTGTGCAGTTCAGATCTAGTTTTTCCCCCCTGAAATGCAGACAGTGGTCACAGCTTCACCAAGACCTCTTAGGAGGGAGTTTGGTGGCCCCGTGCTGGCAACTGTGGACCTGTCCAGGGACCCTTAGTACAGAGCAGGAAGTTGCTGATGTGGCTGTCCACGTCCTTGGTGACAGTGCTGTTGTTTATTCTGAAGCTGTCTGGGGCCTCTTGTTCTCCCTACCATCTCTATTTCCATTCAACTTGAGATCCTAGAGAGAGTCAGGCTGGGAGGGGCAGGAGGCTGAGGTGGGAACACTGTGTCCCAGGGCCTAGGCCAGCTTGATGGGACAGTGTCCAGGACATGTACCTGTCTCCTCTTCCTCCCCCTCCCCCTTCCTCTTCCTTAGCATGTGTACATTTGTGTGGTGGATAGAGGTCAATTCAGGTATCTTCCCTGGTTGCTCTCCACTGTTTTGTTTTGTTTTGTTGAGACAGGGTTTCTCTGTGTAGCCCTGGCTGCCCTGGAACTCACTCTGTAGACCAGGCTGGTCTTGAACTCACAGAGATCTGCCTACCTCTGCCTCCTGAGTGCTGGGATTAAATGGCTTTGCCACCACCACCAGGCTACTCTACCTTATTTTTTGAGTCAGGGTCATCATTGAATCTGGAACTCACTTATTTGGCTACACTGTTCAGTGAACTCCAGGGATCTGCCTGTCTCTGCCACCTTGGGGCTGAGATTACAGGTACATGTGACCATGCCAGCTTTCCCCCCACCTCAAACATGGGTACTGGGGATCTGAACATAGGTTCTCATGTTTACACAGTGAG
>CABHPH010149474.1:0-61651 GCA_902168325.1 Peromyscus nudipes
GGTTTCAAACAGCCAATTCATGCACTGAGCACAGGACCCGGTCCAACTGCCTGGATGCCTCCTAAACAGATCAAGCCAATCAACTGTCTCACCCATTCAGAGGGCCTGATCCAGTTGGGAGCCCCTCAGCCATTGGTTCACAGTTCATGTGTAGAAACATCTTTTAACTCATCATTGCATGTACATCATTCTTTTCTGAGCAGCTTTGTTTGTTCACAAAAAAGAGACAGGGTCACAACATGGAAGGAGGTTGTGTTTGCTTTGATGAACTTTGGCCTGATGGGTTCCGAGCCTAAACCATGGACCTCCATTAGCCTCCTCGTCCAGACACTGGCTGGTATGTGATGATACTCCACAGGGTTTTGTAAACTTTCAACATGTGGTAGATGGCATTCCCTGACCATGATTGTTACTCAGGAAAGGAGGTTGTGTTGATGTTCCATCCTCCCTAGATGAAGGTAGCATGTGCTCTCCTTTATTTCCCACACGGGTCCCACCTCAGGCCCTGGGACCAGGGAGGCGCTCAGAATCTCTTTTATTAAGTAGTCAGGATCCTGTTCTTAGTCTTTGTTTTTCTTTTTAACTATGATTTCAGAAGATATTGTCATGATTTTGATATAAATAGTCACTCTGTGTTTTGATTGAGTTTTGGAATCACCAGAAATGAGCACTCGTTAGGGGAAGAAGCCATTTTTGTTCACTAGTTCTGAATTCACAGATTTCTCAGAAAGGAAAAAACATTTTCCCCAGTCTCTTTCAAAAGAAGACGAGCCATGAACATAAACTTAAGCCTGAAGTCACTTGTCTCAAGGCTGCATTAGATTATGAAATAAACACCCTGGGGCCAGGCCACACTCCTCAGACCTCTTCAGCTTGGTGCTCCTGCTCCACACAGGTTCTAGAAAGGTTTCTTGGATGACGATGGACTCTGGAAGGGAACCGTGGCTGAAGGGACCCTTCCCAGGACTGCATGTATTACACGTGCTGGACACAAATTCCACAGTATGAAAGGTCTCACTGAATCCCCTCGTGGGGTGTTTCCCTTCTCCTTCCCTCTTTTCTCTTCGCCTTGCAAGAAAATGTTTCACAATGCAGGGGATGTCTTCAGAGGCACCAAGGATTACTGTTTATTTCCCACTAATTAAAGTGGCGGAATCGGAGAGGACTGGCTTTGCCTTTGAAGTAGATCATTTCTTTTAAGTCAGATCAGATTTCACATCAATTAAAGGCAGCATCCCTGGGCATACCTGAGCAATCCATATTTTCTTTAAATTGTGTGCCTGGTGCCTGAGAGGTGCCCTCGAGAGAGGAGTCCCCCTGTTGAGCTTTCTTTTTGAGTTCCTGATGGTAGACTGTCACTCACATTTGCAGTCCTCTGCTCTAAGGAGGCTAGTGGTGTGTTTCTAGGTTTCAGTTCAGCAGTAGCCCAAGCAGAAAGCAGAACAGCAGAAGTTCTTCCCTAGTGTAAGGTGCTGATGTGCAAATAAGAAACACCATTCATGCATTTGACTCAGCATTCTGAAAGTCCGAATGTAGAAACTTCGAATTCCTTAAGTATTCTCTGGGCTTCCTGTCGGATTTGTTCTTTTGATTTGGGCTCCTGTGTTAGTTACTCTCCTCACTGCTGTTCTAAAATACCCAACAAAAGCGACTTCAGGGAGGGGAGATATCCTTTGGCTCAGAAACCAGAGGGAGAGTTCATCATGGCAGGGAGAGCAGCTGAAGCAGGTCTTTCCTGGATGGTGATTTGATTATAGTTGCTGGGAGCTTGCTGTGGTGGGAGCTCGGAGCTGAGGGAGCTTGGAGTCCAGGGAGCCTGCAGTGGTGGATTCTCAATGGCACCAACAAGGAAGCGGAGCTCAGCCTGAAAATGGGGTTAGTTGGAACCCTCAAGTCCCACAGTGGTGGCCTACAGCTATCACGGAGACCAGCTGGAAATCAAGTGTTCACATGGACCTACCGGGACATTTCACATTCCACCTTAACAGTTCATCACTAAATGTCAAAGTCACAAGCATACTCCTTCTATTTCCTCTTACACAGCAGATCACTAAAGGCTCTTGTGGTGGCTAATGTTTGGATGACTCAGCCTGAACCCTTTTTCTTTCTGGCAGCCCAGGATGCCAGGCACTCCTCACATTCAGGGTGTTTCTAAGATGAAGTGTGATAAAGCTGGAAAAGCATAGAGTCCTAGAGTGGATTCCACAGCTGTGATGACTCAGAACTCTTCTTAAAACCATCTTTCTTCCTACCCAGTAACTGATCTCAACAAAGCTCTCCATCTGGGCCTTCCCCGCCCCAGTAAAATCACATGTGACAGGACTGATCTCCTTGCTCCTCTGAATGTTGTATCTCAGAGGCCCCCAGATGTTCAGTTTCAGTGGCCCAGGTCTCTACCAAATCCAAGTGATTCCATCTGGGCCGCCTCATCTCACCACACTCATTAAATACTCGTGGAACCCTCCCCCGTCACAGCAGCTACAGTACTATGACACCACCTTCTCTTAAAACACCAGGTTGGGGATATGCCCATGGGCCAGGCACATGGTGCACAAGCCTGATTACCTGATTTCGGGTCCTCAGAATCCAGTGAAAGCCAGATTCAAGCATCTGTAATCTCAACATGTCCTTACCAGGAGACGTGGGGCAGACACAGGAGAATAGCCAGAAGCCAACAAGCCAGCTAGCCTGGTGTGTGCAGCAGTGAACCAGATACCCTGCCTCAAACAAGGAGGAAGGTAAGGACCCAAGGTCACACACACACACACACTTGTATGACATACATAAAGTCTTCATACATCTTTAATGAAAAAAAAACTCATCTTAAAGTCTCAGGTTGATCCATGGTGTTGTCTGTGGCAGAGACAAAATGCTCACTCCCTGGCCTCTACTCACAACAGCTCTGTGGACACCCATCTGCTTGGGAAATAAAAGACTGGGGAGAAGGCTGTGGCTCAAGCAAGGTCCTGTTGCTTCAGATTGTGCCCACAGCTGGCATGTCAGAGAGGTGACCACATACGGTTCTGAGAGATTCGGGGGTGGGGGGAGGGGGAGGAGAGGTATGCTACTGTGAAGGTAATGGAAAGTGAAACACACACATCCCAAACCTATCTCAGAGGCCCCAGGAACGGCACAACTTCCCAAAGCAGCAAGAATTTAAGAAAAGAGGACTGTGCCATGGAGACAGCCAGAGAACTAGAGGTCCATTTCCACTGTGGCACCGTTTGCCCTCAGCCAACGCCCAATCTCCTGCACTAGAGGCCCCTTGTCATTTAAACCACAAGCCGGGGGCAAAGATGAGTCTGTGCATTTGCTCCACTTCCCAGGTGCAGTGTAATTAAAAATAAGATAGGGTTGAACCAAGATGACCCTAATTATCTTTATTAAAAACCCAGGAGGCGGCAGAGGCTCGCACAAAAGAAAAGTCTGTTCTTAGACCACAACAATGTTTAAAGAAAAACCCAGAGCTTGATGACTCTTCTACTTTCCTGAATCTGATGTTCTCGCTGGTTGAACATCTTAACCCTAGCCTGCTCTAGATCCAGAAGGTGTTCTGGTATGGTGGGCAAGACTCCAGGATCGCCACTGGAATTGGTCTGCATCCCCCACTTGCGGGCTGGGTGATGCTGGGGAAGGCACTCCAGCCTTCCAGGTCACCATCTCGTCACCTGTGTGATGGGAACATTCACAGCTGCTGTATAGATTTGCTGTCAATTAAAGGAGAGCATGTAGCTGCTTTGTTGTGGGTTTGGAGAGCCATAAGCACTTAATGAACAGTCTACTGCTGCTATTATTTAATGCAGGTGTCTGCTGTTGGCATCAGCAGAAATAGTCTATATGCACTTCATCTTCAACATCTGGGAACTCTGACGTCTGATCTTCTCACCACTTTAACTGTAGTGTGACACCGGGAAGCCTTGGCATTCACTGTCCGCCCAGAGCTTCAAAGACCACCCAAGCCAATTCCATACTCCCAAACACACGAGATATGGACATGATTCCCACAGCAATGACTCCCCAGCAGAGAGCAAGCCTAATAGCAACACTGAACATCTCTCTTTACACCACTGTATCCCTCCCTAGGGTGGCCTTCTAACTCAAGAACTGTGACAGGGACTTCATTAGACCTTTGAACACAAAATGGCAGCCACTGCGGTTTCCTTTATTTTCAATGAACATAAAAAGGTTTATAAATCATGCTCAGTTATGATACACAACAATAAGCCTTATGTATTTCTTTCTATACAAACTGAGGTTCTCCACACAGCAATTAAGTACAGTGTATGATAGACTTTCCAGAACAAACTGTATGATATTCTATAGACCAAGAGGAGCTGTATTCACTGTTTTCTATTCCTGTAGTAAGAAACACCGTGACCAAGGCAATTCATAGAAGGGTTTATTTTGGCTTACTAGTTCAGTGGGATCAGAGCTCATTACAGCAGGGAGGGACGGTGGCTGGAGCAGCAAGCCGGGGGCAAACTAGGAATGATGCATGGCTTAGAAACCTCAAAGCCAGCCGGGTGGTGGTGGCGCACACCTTTAATCCCAGCACTCGGGAGGCAGAGCCAGGTGGATCTCTGTGAGTTCGAGGCCAGCCTGGGCTACAGAGTGAGTTCCAGGACAGGCTCCAAAGCTACACAGAGAAACCCTGTCTCGAAAAAACTGAAAAAAGAAACAAACAAACAAAAAAAGAAACCTCAAAGCCAGCACCCAGAGACATACTTCCTCCAGCAAGACCACACCTCCTGAACCTCCCCAAACAGCACCACTAACTGGGGGCCAAGTACTCAAACATCTGAGTACATGGGGGACATTCTTATTGAAACCACCGCAGGGGCCATTGAAATGCCATCGGTTACAAGGAGTCTAGTCATGAAAGTCTGCAAGGAGGGCTGAACTTGTCAAAGCTGCATTGCTTAAGTCACATCCCAAGAGTCTAGGCTCTTGGTTTTTTACCTTGTTAGAAGGAAGCAGTGCTGTTAAATGATACTGTGTTCAGGTAATTCTGCGCTGATAGTATCATGAAATTTGACTTGATGGGAACTGTATGTGAGCCAACCAGGGAAGGATTTACATAGGCAAAGTTTCTTCTAAGTAGTTCCCTAAGGTTCAGATCATGCTGACCAAAGCAGTCCTGGTCTCTTTGCTTTGGGGGCACTTCATCAGTGTCTGGGATGTCACTTCCTGGGGAGTCACTGACTGAACGTTCATCTGGGAATCTCTAACTGAGCTCTTCTGACCTTAGAAAGGAGGTGAGGAAAAAGAGAAAGAACAGAAACCAGCTGCAATGTGTCTGACTATTGCCCACTCCATCTCCTGGCGGATGAGGCACCTACACGTGCCTCCTAAGAACACTAGCAAGGGACTTCTATGGTGAGCTTGTGTTCATCTTCTAGTATGCCTTTCATGGATAGCCATCCTGCCTCTGTGCCGTGGGCCTCGGTGAGCTGTTAGTAACCTCAGTCCCCTCACCACCACCAAGGACGGAATTTGATCTGGGCTAAACTGAGAAAATTTTCTCTATAATTTATTCTAACCAGAAGAGAGAAGATCACTTCCTTTTGATTGAATAAAGGCCAAGGCTTGGATGACAATTTTCCTTTCCTGCCCTCTGCTGACAAGTGGCCTCAGGAGTCACACACAGACAAAGGAATAGAGCTAAGAGGTGGAAAAAGTGCCAGAGTTTTAAAAGATTCATTGTAACTCCTGGACGCAACTTTGCCTGGAGCTGTACAGACTGCTGTGGACATTCTGCTTTTTGTTTTCCTTAAGCCCATTTGAATTGGGTTTATATCACTTTCATCTAAAAGCATCATCAAAAACACTTATGATGCACTGCTGGAGAATGTTCCTCAGTGTAGGTAAAGTGTCGGCCAATGCGAAACCAGGAACCAGGACCTCTATTACCTCCACTTTACAAAAGGACAAACTAATCTTAGTGAAGAAAATGGTATTGCCTTCAAAGAAGCAGGGCTGAGGTTTAAATCCAGACTATTCTGTCTCCAAGCACCCTGGTGCCTCCTCCGGAGATCAGAAACTGTGGAACACTTTCCAGATGCCGTGATTTTCCAAGATTGTGGTGTGATGGAAACACGAGGCTTTGCTGTGGACTTCACATTCCTGTAGCCAACACACACGTGATCAGAAGAACTTGCTAACAGATGGCTCTGCCTGCACTCAGAGACTGTAGCTGTCCCACTGGGCAGCATGAGCAAAGAGGAGGACAGGGACCAGCCACCCAGGGTCCAAGCTTGACATCAAGTAGGTATGGCTCCCAAAAGAATAAGATAGAGTAAATAGCTTAAGGAGATACCCAAGAACATTTACATATGAGAATTTAGCTCAGGCCAGCCCAGAATGCGTACCATGGAGGGGTAGAGGAATGGGGTGTGAACTTCAGAAAAAATTGAGGCTTGGGAAAGTTCCATATCACAGGGAGCTCTATGGAACACTTAGTGGGAGGGCAGATGCTGAAAAAGTTGAGGCTCAGAACCTAGACTCTACAAACTGTAAACACAGACAACAACGGGGATACTTGTATACATGTGTGATCACACACACACACACACACACACACACACACACACACACCCCTACTCATCCACCTGCTCGTTTCCTGCACAGATATTTAATATAATGCTAACTATAATGATTAGGTCATGGCACCCATTACCATTATTTTATTGGATCTTTGTAGCAACCTGGAAAGGCAGCTCTGACTATCTGTTTCCTCCTTGTACAGTAATGGAAGGGAACTGGTTTACCTGAGCCCACAGAGGCTGGAAGACAGCAGGAATGGGACCCGAGCTTCAGGCTTTTGAGTGTAAACACATGCCCTCATCTCCCTGCTCCATCTCTGCTGCTGGAGGTGCCTGAGAGACTAATGAATTAGCAAGAGACTGTAGTGGCACCCTTCCTTTGTGGAGGAAGAGCCCAGCCTGAAGGCAGTGTGTCCAACGAGCCTTTACGAATGTGATCATTTGGCTCATGAGCATTGCACTGAAGAGAAGCAACTCAACTGAGATAATATGAGGGAGGCTTTCAAGTGAGGACCAGTCCCTCCTGGGCCAGTCAGTGCAGGACCTCCCCTCCTGCCTCTCCAGCCACGCCCCATAAGCTCTGCCACCAGTCACACTGGCATGCTGTAAATTCCCCCTGCACATGAGGGTACTGGCGTGGTTCCAGCACCACCGATGAGGAGACTGAGGCATGGAGAGGGCAGACAATGTGCACAAGACCACACAGCAAGGACAGTGAGGATTCCAACCCAGGAATCCAGCTTTAGAACCCATGTCCACTCCACTGATGACGTCTAAGGCATTAATCGGTGAAACAAAAGACTAGACAGGCTGAAGCGTGTGTTCACGCCAAAACCAGAGTCACAGTAGGGCTTGCACAAGCCACTATATGTAGAAACAGCCAAAGAACAATAACCACTACTATTACTTATCACACAACGTCAAGTGTGAGCCGCCACCACACAATCAGTTTCCTTTATTATGTCTCTTATGTAGTCTTCAGGACACTTACCTCGGTGTGTAATCACGCACCCATTTGCCTTCTTCAACATCCTAGTGCTCAGTGCTGATAACAAACAAATGCATGGATGAGCAAACAAATGAGACTCCCAGCTCAAGAAGCCTTCCTTGAATGAATGGGTGAGTGAATGAAACATTCCTTGCCGCCCTGGAGTCGCACATTTTTTTTTTTCTGCACTTGGTGGGAAGAGAATATTGCTTTGTTTCTCTTCATGCCATCTTGGGACTCTCACGCATTTCCCACAGCGGATCTGCATGGTGTTTACAGGTGCCTTCTGAAGACCACCCACTCCCGGCTTTCTAAACTCAGAGACGCTGTGTCTCTGAAATGTCAGCCTCTCTCGTTAAGTCCCTTGCTCAAAAGCAGCGAGAGATGCAGACAAGGAAAGTTTTCAGCTCCTCTCTCGGCTCTGCCAATTGTATAATGAGTCTGTGGGACTGAGTTTATTTCCAAATTTAGACCCACTCAGAGCACAATGGAGGCTTCTAAACTCATCCCGGTGGCTCCCGAACCCACTTTTGACTTTTAAAGACTACAGATTTTTCTGAGTTTGATGAGTGGTGAGTGGGAGCAGAAAGTTCCAGAAGACAGGCTGATAGTTTTTGATCCTCATGTCCTTTTCTCTTTTCTCTAAATGTGGTTATTAAGAATCTGAATTCCACTCCCATGGGCATACTCTAGAGGCAAATATTTCCTCTGCCTTTCAAAGAGGCTATTTTGTTTGAGGTCAGCCAATTGGCTTCTTTGCTATATGGATTTTCTTAACGGCTTCCTTGTGATCTTTGCTTTCTTGATCTCAGAATTCTAAGTTTCTCTTGAAATTACTCAATAAGTAAATGTACATTTTAACCCCTACTTTATTATTCTATTTGAGCCTTTTAAATTCATAGGATATATCTTCTTTATAGTTTACCTTATGAGCATCAAGCATTAAAAATGATTTTAAATTTTATTTTAATTAATTAATTACTTTTGAGACAGAGGTTTTAGAACTCGAAGCAAATGGTCCTTCCTCGGCCTCCCATGTGCTGAGTTATAAGCGTGAGCAGTTTTAAACAAGGCATTTCTTTCTACTGAAGCCCCAAAGCTTAGAACAGCAGTGTCAAGGGCGCATGGTTGGAAGCAGGGATGATGTACCTTGAAGGCAAGGTGTGGTCCAGCTCTTCCTGCTCTTGAACTTCCGCCACAAAAGGGAATGCCAAGGGAGTGACAGTGAAATGCTACAGGGAAAGAATCAAGGCGCACCAGATCTCGGCAGTACCAGTAATGTCGTCTCCCATCCTGCACTCTTCTCCAGCCTGGAGAAGCCAGGGGCTGCTGGGTGCTCAGGGTGGAAGAGCAGAACGGTGAGGATGAGGGATGGTGGCACAACCGTGGCATCCTTCCCCCTTGGTCCTGGGAGACAGAACTTCCAAGGGAGAGTTAGAAGGATGTAGGTAGACATGGAAAGTAAGAGCAGGCTCCCTACGGCAGCAGCTTCTGGTCCTCTGAAAGTGGCCTGGGAAGATAAGCAGCCTGCCTAAAATGTGTCCGAGGGGCAGAGAGTCTAACAGGGTGAGTAGGGAAGGAAGTAATCCTGAGCCTTTCCCACTAATTCCAGAAAGCACTGCTGCAAATGTGTCTGATTAGTGCACTTTGGACACAGTAGACAATTCCCAGTTGTTCTCTTCCACCAGGCCCTCGGTTGCTTCATTAACCCGGGCCCCCTCCTCATCCCCCAGAGGAAAACTGGATGGCCTGGGCTGGAGTATCACACTTTGTTGGGGCTTTTCTAAGATGTGGGCAGGAAGCAGTAACCAGAGAAACACTACATTCATCATGGAATGCTGCCGTGGAGTGAAGCTCACACCTAAGACCTGGACAAGGGATGGCTATTGGGTGGGCCAGCCAGCACACCCTCATGTTCCGCCCCCTGTCTGCAGTGGACGCTGGCTCCTGAGGGGTGTAATGCAGAATCCATTTTGGCCTCTCCCAAGATCGGTAGAACTTACAATTCTCCTTCTCCGAAGCCCCTTACCCCATCTCTGGAGTGTGATGGAGAGGGGGGTAGTGTGAGGAGGGAAGTAGGAGGCAGCAAAGGTGCCTTCGGGTAGGACCATGCATAGCAGCCTCCCTGGGGGCCTGCCTGGAGACAGGAAGGCCAGAATTCGTCAGGAGAGAAGCTAACCTCTAAGAAATGGTACTAGAGGAAGAAAGTGCAGGGGGTATTGCAAATGTATCCTCACTATGAATAGGAGTTAAGGATGGAAACTCTTTAGGAAGCAAACAACAGTAGTTTTGAGCAATGGTTCTGCATTTGGACATTTTTTTCCTTCTCTCTACAGAAACGGTATAAAATCACTACCATGACCAATGCAATGAAAACATGTAGACGAACATGAAGGAAAAGCACAGAAGCACACCAACCAGACACGACCAAGACATTGTTGTCTTTCCGGGTTTTGTGAGATTTAGAGCAGTTACTAGCAAGAGATTGAAAATTTCCGTGTTTTTCTTCTTCTTATTTCAGGTGACTCTGTACCTATCTTTACTTATATTTTATTCTAATATAATTTGAACATTGCATTTTTTCTTTACTTGGGGGAGGGATACATGCATGTCACCCTGTTAACATTTCATCTTTAAAACACAGCTTCAAATGTCATACATTTCAGATATTTCAGTAAACCCAGCTTCCCAGGTTTACCACCATCTACATAGAATGACATTTTCATTTTGGTCATGTCCTGTTCTGCCATGAAGAAATTGCCTGAGAGGGCTTGTAGCGAAAGACTTACCCTTCTGAAGTACGAAGCTCTGACACCCAGGACAGCACCCACTCATCCCCAGCAATGCTTAGTGTGTGCCCAGGAGTATGAAAAGATTGGTGAGAGCTCAGTTCTGCAGACTAGACCCCTTCACCTCGCAAAGAGAGACTGACTACTGTGTGTGGGAGGGGAGGTCTCTGGATAACACTCCTAACTCTTAGAGTCTTGATCATATCGTCTCATTTTTTATTGTGCAGAAATTAATAGGATAAGTTTTCCAGAGATGCTGAAAATGAGTTCCATAATGAGAATATAACATAAAATACATAATTAGTAGGAAAGATTGTTTGGGGAGAATCTGTGAAGGTAAATAAATATGGAGATGCCAGAAGCATATGTTTATTAAATTTGAATACATAAATTGGGCTTATTCTACAACTTCCTCTTTAACTTTTCCTCATTTCCTTTCTTCCTCGTTTACCTCTAAAAAGATAAAGATTACCAGCTAAGCAAAAAATTTTAGCGGAGAAATTTTCAATAACGTAGGAAAGACTTGGGTTGTTTGACTGAAAGGGGGGAGTTTTCTGGAGGGTCATTGTTATTAGGAGAAAATATAGGAGTTGATTATGTTGGGGTTTTGTTCTTTGTTTGTTTTAGAAGATTTGGGAGTACTGAAACTTATTCCTTGATTGGGTGTCAGAAAGAAAATAAATGAGCCATAACTCTAGGGCAGAGATCCACAGTGACAGCAGCTACCATCACAAGGCTGTCTGCTTAAAGGGGACAGGGGACACATATTTTTAACCCCTTCGTGGCAATGGTTAAATACATGTACCCAAGTAGTATGGCCTCCACATATACTTGCGTAGAAAAGCAGAGATCCACTCGCACATGAGTTGATGCAGTGAACACTGTTGGCGAGAGCCCTACTCCTGTGTTTCCTATCAACTACCCACCCCTTGCCTGAGGATCTCTGCTGGAAAGTTACCTCATCTTCCAGCACATCCTTCTGGAAATTGTTGTTTGGTCTCAGAGAGAGGATCTAATCAAGCCATTCTAATCAAAATCCTTCTCACAAATTTAAATACAATTAAAAACTGATGGTGACTGTTCCTCTCAGTTGGTAAAAACTGTGTGACACAGAATCCAAGAACCATTGTTTCCTGTATCCCGCCTTGCGAGAAAGTCTACCTGCAGCGGGTGGAAACGAAGCAAGCAGGGGTCAGGAGTTAGACTTCCCAGCATCCTCCTGGGAGCTTCTTCCTTCCTGTGGGTTTTTCCACATTTCCTTGGGTCCCATGGACCGCTAAGGCCTCCTTTTGCCTCTGCTGGTTCAAACTGGTTTGGTTCCCTAATTACCAAAGAAGTACTGTCTTGCCTGCTGTTTAATTAAAATATTTGATTAATTGAAAACTGGAAGCTCTCTACTGCAGTCTGTGTTCACAAAATAAATCTTTCCCACTTTTGAAAACTGATGGACTGAATGTAGTAACGACTTCCTCTAGCCCTTGATTTGGCAAATTGGTTATTTAGAGCAAAGAGAAAGAAGGTATCAAAACAGCCAGTGTGGCACATGCCTGTAGTTCCACCACTCAGAAGGCTGCAGAATGCCTACAACAGACAGGAGGGACGGGTGCAGGCAGGACCCAACCTCTAAAAAACAAAACAGCAAACAAAAAGTCACAGATGCGTCCCAGGAAAGAGGATGGATGTGAATGGTAATCAATAAGTGAAACGCAGTATTTTCTTGACCTGTGTTGTCTCTTTCATAAGGTCTTGCTTTTCGCAGGGACTGTCAACAACACAGCTAGAATTCTTGCCCCTGTCAAGCTAATGTCCCATTCTCCTTTCTGGATAAAGAGAACACGGCAATTGGCGATACTGATGTTTTAACTTGGGCATCTATCCCTGGACAGCCACAAGTGTTCTGAGGAGGGGGTGGCCTTCTGTCTGCTTTCCCCATCCAAGCAAATGTAGCAAGAGAACTCTCTGCTGCCCTTTGTCACTCAGCTTCTGTCTGTGAGTCTATCTGGAAGATTATCTATTTGTCCAAAGGCCAGGGAGATGATAAAACCACCCACCCATTCCCAAAGCACCAGAGCAAACTGTAGATGGCTTATTCAGGAGAGTCAGAAGAAGGGCAGAATGGTAGAGATAAGGCATAGTGGCCAAGAACATATAATCCTCTTCCAGAGAACCTGACTCTACAAGCTCCCATATCAGGTGGCTCATAACCTCCTATAACTCCAGCTCCAAGGGGATTCAGCATTTTTGGCCTCCTTAGGCACCTGCACTCACATCCATATATCCACACACACATACATACATATACATAATTACAAATAAATCCTAAAAGAGTCAGAAAGGGCTGAGGATATGGCTCAATGGTAGAGTACTTGCCTAGCATGTGCAAGGCTCTGTGTTCGATCCCCAGTACCATCTTGGGACCCCGGCCAGTTGAAATAACTCTCAGTAAAAACTGACAGGTGCTGGGAGTCTTCAGAGCATTTTACGGAAGCAGCTTTGCTTCCTGAGAACTTTTATGAAGACTTGTTTTAACTCTGGAATTAGCTACAGTTAAAGTCTCTGAATTGTCTTTGATTAACAATGAAACTGGTAGGGAAAGTTATCTCTTAGTCAAGATGGTGTTATGAACCTCGGGAACATCTGGAGCTTCCTCTCATACCTCCTGAGAGTGAACCTTGGGCTGGGGAAGGTGAGGTAGTAAGGGCTTGGGCTGGTAGATATGCCCCTGAGGGTGCGAGGCATGGTGTCCTTGACCTCACAGCCTCTCAAGCTTTAGGGAACCTACAGATAACCCAGGGCTGATGGGAAATGGCAGATTCTGACACTGTGACCAAACTTCTAGATGATAACCCTTTTTCTTCTACAACACACATGGAGTCCTGAGTTCCTGCACCATGTCTAGAACTCATCCACACTAATGCCAGAGCCTGAATCCCAAACACTCAGGATTCTGCAAGCAGCTAAGAGGCCTGGGCACTTGCAGACCAGAACTGCTAATGGCTGCTCCCCTGGCCTGAAGCCAGGGAGCAGCCTCAGCTTGTTCATCTGTCAGAGTGAGAAGCCAAAGGCATTGGCGAGCACCTGCTTCCAGCCCTCAGGAAGCCAGCCCTGAATTTAGGCCCTCAGCAGCCGAGCTGTGGAGAGACAGGATTTACAGACAATTGCCTGCAACCGCAGTCAGGCACCCAGCCTATAACCAACTCCGTTTCTGCCAAATGCCTGGCCCTGGGAAACTGCAAGGGAAATAGCTAACCACCAGGAGGTGGGGGTTTGGATCTGTTTGTTTATTATTTTTTTAATCAGCACATTTGAGGTCTATTGCCATGGTTTCAGGTTTGCCTGGTGTGGGGGCTTTGTGGGATAGTCTCTTTTTATTTGGTAATATTTCAGATTTGGGACTTTGATGGGGTTATCTTCCTTCCTTGATCCCAGAAACAAAGGCAGTGACTGATAACTTCTACTCCACAAGGCAAAGGAATTGTGTCTCTCCCTTATCTCAAAAAAAGGCTTCGTTCTTTCTGGAAAAAAAAAATGAATCACCCTATCTTTTACACAGTTAAGCTCCTTGGCATTGCATGGGAAATTATCTGTTCCCCACTCGATTCAAGCAAAAGCAAGCCTATATGCCCGTCCTTAATCTCTTCTAGTTTTCTTCCAATTAGATGCAATCTTTTTCCAATACTCTAATTAATACTTCCACATTAAATATTAGGCCTTGTAAGAGAAAAATCATCTGTAATATAGTCAGATCGAGCCAAAGAGGATTTTCAAGCTCCTGCCCTTAATCTTTCTTTCAATTTTCTGCCATTTAGAAACAATTTTTTCCCCAACACTCTAATGAATGCAAATGATATTCGTGATTAGTTAGTATTATGCTAATCTGAGCCTGGAATTTACCTAAATCTGCATGGTGTTGTCTGAGCACCAGATTGCTTTGGGTTTCTGAGGAAAATTACATTAGCCTGCCAGATGTACAAAACATGATAGAGTAGAAATCTGAGCAAATAATCAAGATTACATTAGTTTTGTTTCTTAATGAACAACTGTTGGCATTAGGGATTACAGACAAATTATGGTTTTCCTCTCTGAGCTCAAGCAGCTAAGCAGCTGTTGTGAAGGTCCCCTTTTCCTGACTACCCCTAAATAGATTGGGAGCCACCAGGGCAGAGGGAAAGCATCTAAAATTTCACATAATTTAATTTGTTCCATTACAAAGTAATCATCGCGACGAGGCCCACAGCTAACCTCCAAATTCTCCCCCCACACACCCTCTCTCTGGAATGTGGGAGCCATTGGAGGGTTTCTGGGACAAACTCAATGTGTTTTTCTTCTCTCCTGACATGGAGGGATGTGGGCTGCATGCCTCGGAGACATACCTGCTTTCTCTACCCTCTGGGCCACTTTCCAAAAGGGTGCCTGCCTAATTCCTGCTGCTTGGGTGTCACAGATGGAATGCTGCTGATAAGGATTACGGCGGTAACACAGTACATCTGGCTGCAGTCTCAGAGGCTGGCTGCACCAGACACTTGCACAAACAACAGCCATCTGAGCTTAGACCCTCATCCTAGGTTATTTGATCTATGTCTGTGAAGTCTCCCGATAATGAAATCCTTGTCCTACATGGTGGTGATGGTGATGGTGTTGGAGATGCATGGTGGTGATGGTGGCGGTGGCGGTGGCGGTGGTGGTGGCGGCAGCAGTGGGTGTGTGTTTATACATAGGTGAGGGGTGAGCAGGGGGTAACAACAGCCTGCGGTCCTGATCTTGGACATTTTTCTTGACATCAATCAGCATCATGGCAGGGCTGTGTACTTTCCTGCTTAAATTAAGTGCCTCGCTGACAGTACAATACTTCATTCAGTGTGCCATTTCTGGGTCCAGAGCCAGACTCTCTGTTGCCACTGGGCCTTTGCACATGTTAGTTCCTCCTTAGGAATTAGTACTTTCCTCCACTTCTCTGCCTCCGGTGAAACTCCAGCACGGCTAAGATGGCTTAGGTCTATGAATTAGGCGTTCAAAGATGCCCATCTCTCACCAGCAAAGAATGCACATGCTTACTTTCTTCCCATACTCGATATGTCACAGGGAATGGAACTAAGCCTGCTTTGTTCACATAGTATTTGTTATAATACTTCATGAAAAATTATAGACAGAGTGAACAGATTCATAGAGTTGTAAATACGGTATTAATGGGGAAGGAAAGCTTGAATTTCCATACCACAGTGTGGACAGAAGTTCTAAATGATAGGACATTTGTGACAAGGTCATCACAAACACATGTACAGAGGCTGAGAATCCCTCAATTCCCCGCCCCAGGCAACAAGGACATGAATTGAGGTATATGAACACAGGCATTTCTTGACTTGCCATGGCTGGCTGAGCAAGGCCGCTTGAGGGTGGAGTTCATTTTCCTGGCTCCTAGACTCACCTCCTGACCATCCTGACACATGGATGGACCCATGGCTGTGACAGGTCTCTCTGACCATTGTCACCTGACCTTCCACCAGGAAGCACGGCGTCCTCAGTCCTCACCAGGATCTACTGTCCAGGAGTGAGGTCTCGACGGATCAATGAGATGGAAGGAGAGCACACGCCGAGGGAAAGGAAGGATGCTCTCCGTTCGGCTAACCTCCAGTTCCTACTCCCAGCTCCTCACATCTGTATTGGTTTCTGAGCTCAGGAGAAGCATGGAAAGAACCCAAAGTAAAGGAAAACTGAGAGGAGCAGAGGAAGGAAGACAGCGGAATTAACTCTCTACTCACCAGCTGTGCAAAATGCAGGAGGGATGGCTGAAGAGACGGAGCCTCTCCAGGCTGTTTGATGCTCCAGAAGCCCAAAACCACACTTCCTGTCTTCCTCTCTCCCTGGATTGACAGGAGAGTCTATGCCCTGTCCCTGGGAGTGGGGGTGAGTCACTCCCCTGCTGAGGAAGGCTGCAGGATGAAGGAAGGGCAGGGTGTTGTTGCCTGAACCCTGGCTGCTTAGAGACAGCAAGGTGCTGGGCCTTCCATGGGTCCCCTGAGAATCTCAGTGCAGGTCTGTAGAATGTCTCACAGTGAATGTCTACAGTTCATCTCATTTGCAAGTTGGATAGGGGACAGGAGTGACTCTGAAAAGTAGGTAGACTCCTGGGCACTGAGACAGGAGAATGAGAAATGTCAAGGAGGACTGCCTTTCTGTTCCCGAGTTGTTCACAATCGAGCTCAGAGCAAAATGGGGTGTGTGGTGTGAACAGTAAGTGGATTAAAATGGGCAGGAACTCAGAACCAAGAAGAAATCCCTTTGTCAGAGTAAATGGCTGAGGAGCCTGGCTGAGGAGCCTGGCTGAGCTTGTTCATTCCATCCCCAGTAACTTGACTGATGAGAGAGCGCACATTCCAGGATTCTGATTCTATAGCTTTTTGGGTGGAGGTGGGAGTGAAGAGCAGTAGTAGTTTTGTGTTTTAACCTATTTTTTATTGTTGCTTTTCTTGTCGGTATGCATTTCTTCTGAAGCATCCTGCTGTGAAGCATGGACTGCCCTCCACTCGTCATCAAACACGAGGGCCACCTCACATCCAGGGAATTGCTTTATGTGTACCAATTCCTTCGGGCCTCACCACAGTCTCATGAAGTATATCTTTCTGCTATCCCAAGTAATGGTCAAGGAAACAGAGTCACAGGGAGGCTGTCATTGTCCTGTTTTTCCAACTGGTCACAGCATTTGGCATGCCAGAAGTCCAGGCCCTTGAGGGAAGTGCTGTTGGGCCTCTCGACAGGATTTTAAAACTCTCCAAAGGGTAATTTTACATCCTGATTTCTCTCTCATTTTCACGTTAGTTCCCCTTAAGTTCTCTGCCTTATCAACACAGACAATGTAGATTGGTAAGGCTGCAGAGGCCGGACTCGAAAGAAAAGAACTGCTGTATTTTCTGACTTTGCTCATCCACGTGAGATTACATACTGTGCAGTGGGCCTCATCACACATGGCGCCTTCAGGGCTGAGATCTCCTCAGGGACACGCCCACTCTATCTACCCACTGATCGTTTTTATAAAAGCTCATTCTTCATGTTCCCATGAGCAACCGAACACTAAGCCCTCCTATATCCCCCCCCAAAACTCCTGAGTCTTACTCTATCACCTTATTTGAAAGCTAAGGATATGATTTAGAAGTCATGACTTCATCACAGAAGACAAGAACTCAACCGTCATGAACAGGAAGCCCAATGGTTTGTAGACTATTCCTGCCTGCCCTTCTGCCAAGGATTGCCTGGCTCCTCTGCGCTTGGGGCACCCAGAGAACACCCCAGTGGAATGTTCTACAAGAGACTGTAGTTTAAGACCAAATAATCACTTCCAACTAATAGGAAATTCCTTTAAAAGGTGAGATTCTAATCATAAAAGGCCTGTAAACACAAGAGCCAGAAGTACTTCTGGGCAAGTATTGAATTCAGCTTCTGTGGAGACTTTTCATATGCAGGTGTTTCTCAAGCCATGTGATCAGTGGGTCAAGATAGTGATTTAAAGAAACAGTATTTGTTTTAAATAATGAACTAGAATACGTTAATAATGATTAAAAGTGAGCTTAAAATACTAAGCATAAAGCCTACTATATATGTATATATATATTTCAAATTTTAGATGCTTTATGTGTATGCAAGGCAATGTGGGTGGAAGAGCAAAGCATTAGCAACCAATGAACTTCATTAACTTTGTGCAGTGGCTCAAAACTGAGCAGTCATAGACTGGTGTGGTGGCTCAGTGGGTAACGCCAAGCCTGACCACCTGGCTTCCATCCCTGGGACCCACATGGTAAAAGAAGGAAACTGACTCCTCAAAGTTGTCCTCTAAGGAGTCAGACTGGTGTGTCAAATGGCTTGCTTTTGTCTTCAGAACAGTTTTATAGCGTGTTTTTTTTTTTTTTTTTTTTGGTTCCTGGATTGGCTGTAATTCCACAGCTCATATTGATTGAGAAAAAGAAGCAGTCTAAAAGCAAGCAATGGCAGCATGTTAGCAAGGGGGGCAGACAAGGCTTCTGAGCTGACGGGGTGGATGCTTTCCTGAGCAAGGCAAGGAGGGAGTCAGAGGTCCCATGCACTTTGAAATGGCCTGAAAGCAGATTCAAGAAAGATATCTAGGCTTTTTTTAAAAATATTTTACAAAGTCACTAGAAATAGTCTTTTTATCCAGAAAAAGAATTACTTTCTATCTAATTAAAAATGCCAAGCTCCCTTTGCATTTGACTAAAATGACATCAATATCTCATGTGAGCTGTTCAGGAGTTCTTGAATATCTTTAGTTGGTCATGGTGGCTTTGCTCCTGTCTGTCCATTCTCAGCTGAGTAAACATGGGTGAACTGTCTCAAATCTCTGCACCTCGGTGTCTTTCCTGTAAAATGGCAATCATACACACTCACACATTTCAGTGTTGTTGCCAAACTTCTGTAAGATGGTATGTGCCAAGTCCATAGCAGACAGACTGACACATAGGATTGGGTCATTTGAAAAAAAAATGCAACTACACCTTACAGTTCAATAGAAGCAATTTTCTCAGTTACTGGAGACTTTCAAAGATAAAATTCAAGTAAAGACATGATGAGAAAAACATCTTTTTGGACAATACTGTCACCTAGGCAGTCACTCAGACCCCGAAGGATGCCTATTTGGGGAGACTGGGGCCATTTCAATGTTCCTTATTTGGGAAAATAGCTTTATCCAAAAGCCTTCCAATACTCAATAGTTATTCTTTGTATTAATATTCTAACCCATTACTAGACTTATCCCAAGGGTTTGTAGGATATTGACTCTGTAAACATCATCAGCATCACACATTTATACCATGACTGGGAAATCTTTGTGAAAGTTTAGGAAAAAACAAAATGGCACGGGCTGCCATTTCCATGCCTCCCATAAGAAAGCTCCTGTGAGGGAGGGACGTGGAGGGAAAGAGTGCAGCTGACAGAGGTGGCCGAGCTGCGTGCTGAGCTGATTGATTGATTTCTTAATTAATTTATGATGGCTCAACAATAATTACAAGCTACTGTTTGTCAGCCAAATCACTTGTGCTGAAGTCAAAGGTTCACATCTGCACGAAGCTTCCAAGGATCAATGCATCAATTAGCCATGTTGGCTTTTTTCCCACTCAAGGCTAACATGTGTCATTAATATTCCACCATTTGTATGTATAAACTAATTGATTGAACATTCATGCTACATAAACATGTGGTTTGTATTATGTGGGGTTCCACTTAATACATCTTTCGTGCCTATATAATAAATAGCCTCACATAAGAAAACGAATATCTTTTGGAAAATAAAATGGCAATTGAAAATTAGTCCTTCTATTGGTGACAGTGTCTAGTCCTAGGGATCACAGGATCACAGAAAAGTCTTCAATTTTGTGGAAGAAGGAGTTGGTACAAATTTTAGAGGTGATAGACATTTGCGTGAGATGGTTCAAGTCTGTCAAAAGAGGAGCTACGTGTGATTCCACAAAACCACCATTGTTCTCTGCGATGGACACTAGAGCATAAATGGTGTTAATTATAGCCATGTGGTCTCCTGTTTCCACCTGCCCAAAGTCTAGATTGGAAATGCAAATCTATTTTCCTGGAGTAACTTCTGCCAGGTTCATGGGCAGTATCGGCACTACACCCTGCGCTTGGTGGGAAATGTTGAAGCCACCTGGGAAGGCAAAATAAATTCTAGTCCCCCGTCACCATAGCCCCTTCCTTGTTCCTTTGAGGCAAAGGTTCTCCTGGAGATGGCAACCATGACTGAGTTGTGTGGTGGGAGCAGAAACATTTGTCCACAGCTGACTTTAGTCTTGTGTTTCTCCATCGCCATTATAGAATAAAATACCACACAAGTGCCCTGGAGTAATTAGGAAAGAAACATAGCTAGCCAAGTAACTCCATCTTATGTGGTGTGTGCTGGGGTAGTAGCTGGCTAAGAAGACCCTACTAATGTTTTAGAGGCTTTTAGAATACTCAAGTTTGTTTCATGAGAACTGGGTGGAAAGGGAGTCTCAGGAACAGGGGCAGGTGGCCTCCTGTGAGCTAAATTTGGGCCTGAGGTGTTTATAACCAGCACACTGGGTGCAGGCCTGGGGAGTGAGACACCACGTTTTCACTCACACACCAGCAAACGTTGCTGAAGCAGGGGTAAGTCCAAAGACGGTCTCTTTACTATAAAGATCCCTTTCTTGGGCTCATTTAGAAGCAGTTAGTGCTTGGCAAGTGCTTGGCTACTTTCTCCCCAACTTTCCCCAGGACTCACTTCCCTCTACCTTCTCTATCTTCATCTTAGGTTTCTGGTATTCCTGGCTCATACTTCTGAACCCTCTGCAAAACACTGTCAAAATGTTAGTCTACAACAGAGCCCTTTCCAACATCACCAGGAAGGGACAGGCGTGGAAAATAGCTCAACATTTAGAATAGAAAGCCAACCTCTTTGTGTGAGTGGAGGCCACAGGACAACATCTTTTCCTGAGACAAAGTCTCTCCCTGGTGCTTGGAACTCTCACCATTGGCCTATATTGGCTTGCCGGCTTCCCTGGGTGTCCTCTTGTCCCTGAATTCCCAGCTCCAGGATCACAAGTGCATGCCACCACACCTGCCTTTTGATGTGAATCCTAAGGCTCAAACTCAAGTCTTCATGCTTACTTAACAAGTACTTCAACTCCTGAATTATCTCCCTAGCTCAGAAAAAAAGCAATCTTCTTAAATGAACTTCATTTCATCAAAAATGAGAAGCTAAAAACCACACTAATTCCATAGTGTGTTTGCCTGACCATGTATCCTGCGAAGCACACTAGCCTCTCTCTCCGGGCTCTCTGAAAGTCACCATGAGGGCGGTAGTGAGAAAACACAGGAGTGAGGTGTGCTCATGGGATGAATTGCTCATCTTCAGCCTTCCTCAGGAATGATGTGTCTCCTGAGGCTGAGGGGACAGGAGATTGGCTGCTTTTGCTTCTGGGCGTCTTCCCACTCTTTCTTTCAGTTTCAGACACTTCGTTTCATCATAACCCAAACATACTTCTGACACATGCAGGTTTCATTGAGAATAGGCCACTTGAGTGGTCTCAGACCACAGCCTGGCAGCCCATAATCATCCATCAGCTCAGACACTGAGGGCTCAGCAGGATCCCACCAGCAAACGGGGTGAGAACTGCCTTGATACAACCTAGCCATGATTTATTGGTAGCCCTTCATGTGCTATTCTGTTTAGGGCTGATGAAGAAGTCCTGCTTCCTATCCTCTTGGGGTTTATAAGTTTGTGTCCACACCTAAGCAACCAAATAAGACAAATCTTATATTGAGACAGAACCAATGTCATATACTCACGAGCCTTCACTCCCATGAAACAATCATACGTGCAGATCACATGCAGCATAGAAAAATACCAAATTGTGCTACTGTTTTATCTCAAACAGTTGCTTGTGATGTTGCTACTTCTAACAATTCTAAAATCAGACTGGAGATGGCTTAGAACAGTGGTTCTCAACCTTTGGTTCTCGATCCCATTGGCAAACCCCCATTTCCAAAAATATTTACATTATGATTCATAACAGTAGCAAAATTACACTTATGAAGTAGCAACAAAAATAATTGTATGGTTGGGGGTCACCACAACATGAGGAACTGTATTAAAAGGTCACAGCATTAGGAAGGTTGAGAACCACTGGCTTAAAGGTTAAGAGCACTTGCTGCTCTTGCAGAGGACCCAGACTCAGTTTCCAGTATCCATATGGCAGCTCATTTTCATCTATAAGTCCACTTCCTGGAGATATGATGCCTTCTTTTGACCTCTTTGCATACTCGGCATTCACAGGCTGCACAGACATGCAGGCAGGCAAAATACTCATAAAGTTAAATAAAATAATGGAAAATACATTTACAACATCATATGCCATCTACTTGTAACAAGCCAGATTCTCTCATTTTAATGCACAGTAAGTGAAAGCTGAAATAGTAACCTTCTGAAGAATGATGCAGATTTTAAGAGCAAAGCTATCAATAAAGACGTCGACAAGTTATAACGCAAAGTAGTATTTGGGTTTTTTTTTTATTTCTTGCTATCTTATTAAGCATACAAAAGGCAGCATGGACCCCTGCTATTTTGCAGGGTGATGGCAATTTAGCCTCGTGATCTGAAGAACTAATCTTTTGAGTTCAGTCACAGAATCTACAAAGGCTCTCATGTGATGCTTTAGACACCAAGAGCTCCTCTGTTGCCTGGTGAAAAATTCCCTTTATACACACTCCAGAACATGGGCAAAAGCCAGAACGTGTCTCCTTGCCCACTCAGGTGTAACAGCAGCAGCTGACAGGATGCGCACCAGAGATTTCCTTTTCCTTGAACGGTTTGCGGGCTGTTTACCTACCATCACCTCACCACAGCTTCACTAGAGTTCCAGAAGGTGAGTGGACACCAAAACCTACACAGCGCAAACACCTGACCTGCCAGTAGGTTTCCAGACCCCCCCCCACACACACACACAGCTGGCTTGTGACTACAGTGAGCCTAATAATTGTCTCGAGGGGAGATGACTGGAATCACATTTCCACCAAATCCCTCCACCTCCCTGTCCACAGCCCTGCAGTCCTCAGAGGCAGCTACCAAGCAAGTGAGCACACCGGCCTACTTGATACGAGGAGTGGAGCCTCAGAAGGCGGCGAGAAGTGAAGTTGGAGGCAGAGACACGCAGGCCAGACAACAGCTAAATGCCTCCTCATGTTCACAAAACTGTGGGTGGAACCCAGGCCATGCGGATGAAACAGCCTCCACACCAGGTTCCGGGAAGAAATATGCTCAGCACTTTTGGTTTTTGAACTGTGTCTCAGTCCCTCCTCCCTCGGAACAGAGTGCTCTCCACAAAGTTGCTAAAGCTCCGAGTCGAGTGGCCTCATCTGCAGCATGGGGCTGGTAATGCCTGTTTTATTGTGCTGTGCTGAAGCCTGAATGAGATGATTTATATAAATTGCCTCCCCAAGTACCTGGCAGACACCTGGCAAATAAGAGGCCCTCAAAAATCATTGGTTTTTTTTTTACCCTTAAAATCATAGAAGTCAACGTTTAAAATTAAAATTAAGCTAATATGTAACATTAGCCAATAGATCTTAAGCATTTAGAAATGCTTTGGGAGGCACTGCTTTTAAGAAATCTGCAACGATCTGAAATGGAAAACACTACATTTTTATAGCTTATTGATTGTATGCAGTTTCCACATATACAGGCGTGAGCACACACACACACACACACACACACACACACACACACGTGTTTATGTGAACTCAAAAAAGCCACCATAGTTCTAAAGGACACCTTGAAAACGTTACAGTTCCCTTAACTAACCCATCCTGTGTATCTGCAAGCACCTACTAAGTGCTTGGACTTGCGCCTGAATAAATAGAGTTTGTGTTAGCCCCCTTGGGTGGGTGTCGTGAACCTTGCATTCACCAGGTGCCTGGCTGGCTCTGTCTCATTCATCCTCACGACAGGTTGGAGAGACAAGTAATGAGTATGATTATCTGCACTTTACAGCTGGCTCTACCAGCCGCGGGATGAGCAAATTCATTTGCCAGAGGTCACAGAATCTACATTTCCCAGGATTCAGCCCTGTGCTCATAAACATATCCATTATGTACAAACTTGGAACATGAACACTGCATGTGAGAAAAAGCAGCCACTCACTGAACTAAGTCATTTTTGGGAGAAGCACAATGTTAAGATTTATTTTAGAACACTGAGAAATGAAAACGGTTATTAAAGCTGTCCAGTACGCGATACACTAAATGTGTCCTGTAGTTTTCTTAGTGTCAGCTGACATAATAATAATGACCAGAACAACACTCACAGAGTCCTTTCCAGTCTTGACTCTGCCAAGCATTGCAATTTAAGCGACTTCCAGGTGATGAAGCACAGTTTTGTTGTGTATGCCCTTTAGCACAACTCCTAGTTTTTACGTTTAGTTTCTCTGGCTATTTTGCACATGGAAATGAATCAAGGGAATGCCATTCTTTCTTCCTGCCTTGGTATATTTCCCTGTAGTGGAGTCCATGTGTTCAGCCCTTTAGGAGAATATAGATTACAATGTCACAAAATAGTCTTGGGGACTAGGAAAATGCCTATAGTGACTGACACCACTCAGCCATGTTAGTCTCGGTGACACGGCACCATCAGATAGTCCTCTGTCAACCCGCCTCTAAACTGGAAAATCAACACCAGCTTTCCCAGAGATGGAAGCGATAGCACCCTTGAGAACACAACCCTTTGCTTCCAAAAAAAAAAAAAAAAAAAAGGAAGAAAGAAAGAAAGAAAAAGAGAGAGAGCTGGAAAGGAGAATAGGCAGGCACTTGTGTTTCCTTACCCTCTGATTAATAACCATCTAATTGCTGCTTATTGAGATAGGATCCAAAGTTTATGTGTAACAGTGTAGCAGCGGCCATGCAAGTGTATAAGTGAAAACAAGTCCCAGAAAATGGCACAGAAGTTGTTCCCATGTAAAGAGACATCTTAGAATGTCTAATGATGTCCTTCGACACATCTTCTGTACAGTTCCCTGTTACTTAAAGATGGTTTCACATATTGAAAACAGCATTATAAATGGCCTATGTCACTAAAGAATAAAGGGATGGGAGATGTAAAGAAAAAAGCATATCCCACTGGTGATGGCACCTGAGAGATTTAAAAAGCAGTGTGCTATTTAGAATGTGAAACCATTTTCTTGCAGACACAATCATCCTCATTACTGTAGTGGCCACTCCACTCAGAACTGGTTTTTAGAATAGTTAGAATTGACCACTATTCTTTCCCAGGTCATTAACTGTATAGGAGATGCCTTAGAGGTGATGGCCATGTAGTATTCATGCATGAGTCTGGGAAAGAATATCGGGAAGATGTGCTGGCTGCCCTTGGAAGTGGCGAGCCTGGGACTGTGAGTCTCCTCCATCACTTGGCATTCAGGGAAAGAGAAGCCTTTCAGAAGCACATTCATAGGATGGACATTCTCCTGTAACACTGTGATGTGTTAGGCAGATAGGTTTGCTGTGCCTGCATCTGCAACAGAGCATGGCATATAGTGTGGGCCTAGTAATGCTGAACAAAACATAGACCTCATAGTCGCTAGCACTATAAACAGTCCGTCCATGAACATAGTGCCTTGTGGAAACCACTTCATACGGTTATTATTTGTGTGATGTCTGCTAGTTTCTGCTACACTTGTAGAGAGCAACTAGAATTTGACATGAAATAAACACTGAGTTTTGGTTTTTCAGATGCATGTCTACAGAACCAGCAGATTATCACAGCAGACTATACTAGGTTATTAGTCACTAGGTCTTGTCCACTCTTGCACTGGGAAAGAGTTTTACCCACATATATTTTTTAATATATTTATTAGATGGTTCAGAAATTCTTCTGCTGGTAGTAAAAGAAATTAGATTTCTAAGAAGATGTTAATTTTAGAACTTTCAGTGACATAGACAATTATAAACCTAAATTCACCCCAACTTCTCAGAGTTTAGAAAAATATTTCCCATTACGATTGTCTTTTCAATGCAGTTATCTATTCATTGACATTTGGTATCCAATTATCCAGTTAAAATTGACATTGACAACAAAATCTGATTATTAAGACCATAAAACACAAAATGGGCCGTTTAATAACATTGTTATTCTATTAGCATTGCCTTAAATCAAGTGATAAAATTGTGAAGGCACTTAGTTCAACTTCTCAAAACACAGAAAAATTACTTTGTTTCAAAAAAGTTAAAATTATATCATAGGTAAGTACATTCAACAAAAATAGCCCCATGACTTGACAATATAAGATCTACTTCAGTTTTTGTGCTGATCTATCCTTTTACCTTAATTAATATTTAAAGAATTTCAGGTTTCCTAGATAAGTGGCTTGTTTTTTAAATTAATTTTATGGATTAATATTTAAATAATTAGCCTTTACAATTAAGGTAAACTTGCAAACATTCTGGCCTGGTTCTGATGGGATCAAAGGATTAGACTTAGGAACTTTAAAGGGAAGAAAATTATGTCTGGTACAGATCTGTCCCCTTGAAGTCCCAAACAGCTACCACAGAAGTTTTAATAAATCTCTCTTTCAGAGAGCTTTAAATAAACAATGCAAACAGAATGGAAATTCTGGAAATTGCTCTTGTTAGTTTTATTTGTCAATGGTTTGAAAGAAAACATACAGCATCTTTAATAACTAGTAGCAAAATACATGAGATATATCTTTAATACAGACTGAGTAGTATTTTCAAATAATGCAAAAGGTCATCAACAGAACTCTAAATATAACCCGCCAACTGTCGAGAGATTGCTCTCAGGCTTGGTCTCCTGAAAAGACATCATGTAGGAAGCCATCTAAAGAAGTAAAATGTAAAGTTCATCTTTTTAAAAAGTACACTATGTGCGTGCATTTAATACACACACTAGAGGAACACATATACAGCTGAGCATTTAAAAACTCCATCATATAGATGATAGTTAACTCCTATCACATACATTCACAAGAGTAAAACATACAAGGTTAAAAACTCCACACATGATAGTTAACACATACTACATACACTCATAAAAGGAAAGCATACAGGATTCATCTTTGAAAAACTGCACACGTGTAGATGATAGCTTACACACACTCACAAGAGTTTACTCTTCCTATACTTGTTTATTGAGCTGTCTCAATAAGATGTTTTTTCTCCCTCTGTTTTACCAAAACATGCCTATCTAGGAAGGGAAACAGATGTAGAATTGGACAATCATGGCTTGTTTGGGCTTTTTCCCCTGTCAAGTAGAATTTATGATCATTGTCACACAAAAAGAAAATCTAAGTGGAACAGACAATGAGTCAGGAAGCAACTGTTGGGTCCGTTGACACTGCAGCTTTGGAATTCAGGCTTTGGTTACTAAAATGTCATTTGATTAAGCCGAACAAGGATACAATATCCTTTTTTATACAAAATCCTGAAGTAATTATAAAAATGAAAGAATCAGTTTCATGGTTAAGAGGAGAATCACAATAAAAAGATCACAAGAACTTTAAAGCACCATTAAAAAATATTTCTTGCACCTTCCAAAACCAGGGCAGTAACACTCAGGTGGCTTTGTGTTTCCTGTCCCTTCCAGCTCTTTACTAAAGATAAGCAATAATGTAGCTTGATTAATTAGGTGTCCCACAAAGCACCTGTCATGCCAAGTTTCTAATGACATATTAAATAATAATCTCTTAAATACTTCAGTCCCAAATTAACAAAGTCCATTAAAACTGAATCATCCTAAGAAGAACCTTGCACATCATTCATGTAATATAATTAAGTCTAAATATAAAAATAACTTGTGCAAACATTTTCAGCTTAGTATTTTATCCCCAGACATGTCCTTGTCCACCACCTGCATCTTTGAGGGCAACAAAATCACATAATTTTAAAAAATAAACAATCAGCCCTGCACGTCTTTAAAAACAAGCACTCATGATGCACGTCCGTTGGGAAGTGGACCCTGCAGAGTAAGATGAAATCTAAGGGCAAATTAGGGACCAGATCACTATGCTACACCGATCTGTCTTCAAGTAAAATTTCTTAGCACAAGCTTGCATATTTTTTTTTCCTAGCAGTAAATGTTTCACTTAGTGGAAATATTAATTTTCGAGCCCAATTCTTAGACTATCTTAATATGAGTTTCAGGAGACAGGGCCACCAATAAAGTATCTCTTCAGAACCTTGGTTTAGGCATATAGGACAAGTCTTTTACACAAACGTTCGCAACACTGGAGGAGAGTTAGATCAGTTGTAAAATGTACTCTAACGAGAATAAAAGGAGAGGAGAGGGAGGGAGAGAGGGACAGAGAGAGAGAGAGATCAGTCATTTCTTTTGACACGGAGGACTCAGACCAGCAACAAGTAGCCAAGGGGCTCTCCGGTGGCTCTCCCAGCTCACGAAGAAGGACTGCAGCAGCCAGTGCAGTCTCTGTGCAGGGAACTCTCAGGAGGAGCCCGCAGGCAACAGTACCAAGTCGAGTCCAACTTTCAGAAACTTACACGTATTACTAGAAACCCCTTGCCTGGCAGCGCCTGAAGCCGGGGCTCCTTGAAGGCGCTGCCCTCAATCCTGGCACTGCAGACAGACTGACTGCTAGGGCAGCCATATCCCTCCCCACCTAGGGTGAGATCCCCATTGTCTCCCACTGCACTCATTGTGAAGGTAGGTTGTGCATTAAACATGACAACTGTGGAAGCAGAGGAGCCAAAGCTATCCAGACACAAACGCAAGGGCCAGAACTGACGGAGAGCAAAACAAGAAACAACTAAAGAAAAAGAATTGCTCGGATCAATCGGCCAATGGCAAACTTGGTAGTCACATTAAATGCTGACTGGGGAAGCTTCCCCATTCATGTCACGGCTGCAGCATACAAGAGACCATTGTCCACACACAGAAGCCAGCATATTGAAAGTTATCATGTAGCACTTCTATAATGCGAAAACGTTTTCTTTCCCCCAGACTCCCCCACCTCTCGTCCCGGGAGCCTGACTGAAGAAGGCTAAAACTTGTCAGTTCCTGATACTACTTTTAAAGTTGAATTCTGGGGTTCACTGGTACACTGCTTTTTTTTCTCTCCTCCCCACATTTGCAGCTGGACAAATACGAAGGGGGGAACAGCAACACAAACCCACACACATTTTCCTGAGCAAAGAAAAATAATGAACTGAATATGCATATCCTCATTAACTAAATTTAATTACGCTGAGTGGCATAGTAATCACTGGTTGCTGCAGTTACAGTATTCATTGAAAGGGAGGTGGATTCCAAATTAAGGCAAAGCGTGGGGGACAGTCGCATACTGATGAGGGAGCCGCACACAACATGCTACAATACACCATCGAAATCATTATTCGAGACACCGAAGAAAGAAGTACATTGCAAGAACAATTAGGTAAGCCGGCTCCAGTCCCCTACAGCCTGACTGCCCGCCTCCGTAAAGTTCACAGCAGCCAGCCTGGGGCCGACTAGAATACTTGCTTCCTTTTCTTTTTCTTTCTTTTTTTTCCCCTTTTTAAAAAAGTGAACAAAAGCTCACCCTGCCTTTTAAAAGAGAAGGCCTATGCCCCTGGCCACAAGAGTGGAAATCCTATCTAGTCCACTGGTGTGTAGAACACTCCAGGTTCCCACAACTTGAACTTTCAACAGGCAGTAAACTTCGTAACACGTGTGTGCAACAACAAAGGAGGGAAGAGGGGAGGGGGCCGTCTGGAGGGAGGGTGGGAAAGGGTGATCATGCCAGACTTACCATCCACCAGGTCCTGGCTGACATGTCATAGCATAGCTGCCATTTGATGGAGCTGTCCGACGTTTTCCCAGCCATCCTGCTGTCAGCGACCTTCATCAGAGGCAGCTCAATGGAAGATAAGAGACCTAATCGAGAAAACATCAGCGGTGGCTTGCTGGACTACATGTAGGCCAATCCTTATCACACTGCATCATGGGAAAAGCTCCTTCATTAGCAGGAGGAACTGCAACCTCACAGATAGAAGGACAAGGATCAGTTCTTTTGCCTTTTTTTTTTTTTTTTTCTTGGTCTAAAGGGATTGGTGAAAGTAGCTAGCGTTCTTTGTGTATCATGTGTACAAGAGTTAAGTATCTTGCAAGTGGGCGGCTAACTGCCTTGCTGGGCGATGCAGACTAAAGTTTATTTGCATTCTTCTCTGTTGTATATTGTTTGACATGGTCCATGGTCCTTGCTGAGCAGATGAAGAGAGGGGAGGGGTGGGAGGGGGGAGGGAAGGGGGGAAAGGAGCTGTAATTGCTTAGAATTAATATCTCCCCCAACAAAGACATAACAGTTTCATTGACATAGTCGGAACACGGTTCAGATGTCACTGCACACAGGCATGAAGCATGGGGGTGTGTGCGTGAGAACGGACACACACACACACACACACACACACACACAGAGTGGAACACACAGGTAGCAGCTGCAGCTGGATTCAGCTGAGGTTGCCAAAGGCTACAAACTCCATTCTCATGCTGGACATATGGAAACAGTTTAACTCTTTGAAATCGCTGTTCAAGAAGAGCCTGGCAGTTTGCAAGGGTAAATCAGCTTTGAGAACAGACTTGCAATCAGGAAGGTAGCCGGCCTGGTGCCCACTTCCTTCCAAAAGGGACCTAGAACTAGAAAGGCCCGATTAAAATGAGGAAGACGGGGCCAGGTTTGGGCATGGTCTGACTTTAGAGGCAGCCTCTCCTTCAGTTCTGCCTGTCCCACGCTTCAAAGAGCTCCTGTCCGCTTCCTTCAGGGCTTGGCACTGGTGTCCCAGTGAGCACACACAGGGAGGAGGGACTAACTTACTAACAAAAGCACTGACTTCCAGTAGCCTGCCCTCCCTCCTTCCCCCCACCCCCCTTCCTCAGTTTCCCAAAGAGTAAAAATCTGAATAACACGGAAAATCTTACAGAATCAGGTCACTACAATTAGAAAGCCAAGTCAGGACAAGCTGACATGCTCCTTCCCTTTCTTTTGCTAAAATACAGACAAGCACATCTCTGCACAGTGACTAACTTCAGGTCCCTAGAGCACCAGCAAGGCCCCAGAACCTGCGTTGATATTTTATCACCCTGCCTTCCATGTGCCCTGCCTATATTCTCTGCCAGCCTTTTAGGCTTAAGGGTCATATTGGCTGCACACAGTTTAAAGGGCCAAGCTCCTGTTTGATTCAATCAGGCAGGAAAGGGGGAGATTTGGGAGGGTTTGGGGGGAGATTGCCACATTACCCGAGTTTTCTGTCCTCTGTATTCAACATGTGTGAGGCTGTAAAAGCAACTTGTTTCGGGCTGGAGCTTCAAGAATAAGAAGCAAGGCTGCCAGGCCGAAGCTCACTCCTCCGGGTATTTTTATATTCACCTGGGGAGACATGTCAGCCACAGTCCCAGACAGGCCAGGAGCTTAAGGTGGCCTGACTGGAGCTGGCAGCAGGAGGGCCTGCCCTGAACCAGCTCAGCCTCTGCCTCTGGGGCACAGGAGGCTTCTATGGCTCCCTTCTCCTCTAGGATTTTTTAATTCTCAGGCAGGAGGTTGTGTCTGGGGACCTGGATGCCTCATCCAGACATCTACCTTTGAAATACCCCATGACCCTGATGTCTCCTCCCCCCAACACATCCCCTCTCTCCTTTACCCCTTCCTTCTCTCTTCAAGACTACTTTGTAGATTTTCTCTGAGCACTGTTCGGGCAATAAGCCGACTAATGGTAATCACTGACAGTTGTTTTAACCTTCATAGCAACCATGACAAGTGCCTATATTGTACACCAGGTGTTGCGGTGGCCACTGGTGAAGCCCAGAGGCTAGAGAGATACACCCAGAGTCTCATGCAGCAGACAGCTGTGTGCACCCAAAGTCCTGCCAGATTGAAGGGGATAGAGCTGCTTGGCATTGCCCAGAGGGAGAGATGTGTCCAGGCAGGGATGTCCTCGGGCTGTGCCAGGCCAGCAGCAGCTTGGGCCCAGGACCCGACTCGGTATTTGCAGAGCTCCCTGTGGGGATGGCTGTGTGGCCTGCAGCTGATGCTTGGCATCCTGACTCCACTCCAGTCAGTTCTGACATGCTTACTTCTTTCTGTGTGCTCTGAGAGGAAGGCCAACTCCTTCCTGCCCTCTCTGCCATGCTTCCTTTGAAGGGTTCTTCAGGCGCAGAGGCCAACTTCAGTGACAGCCTGAGAGCTTTCAGCCCACCATTACTTACATACCACCTGGGATCCTTGGATAATCTTGGCACTCTGTGTGGCCAGCACACTGGTACATCTGTGGAGAGGGTCCCTTCTCACGGGCTCTGTGGGAACACCTCCTTTAATTAGCTGGTGACATGTGGGAAATGAGGAGATGACAGGAGAAGCCAGGGGAAAAGAGGCAGCAGGAGAGAGGCTGTAGGCAGGTACAGACAAATGTTGAGCTGTGGGGAACAAAAGATGGAACGGAATGAGAGAACCTTATGTCTCATCATGGCTGGGAATGCCAGAGAACAGGTAATGAGAGCTCACTGTAAGAACTAAAGAGGGATGAACTTGTACTTGGAGCGAGAACCCACCAGAGGCATGGCCATGGTGACCATTCTCCACCCAAGGTCCTAGAGTGCCTTCCCGGGGGAACTTCTGGCTTCTCAGGCTCCTCGGCCTGAACCGCTCTCATCAGGTGCAGGCCTGAAAGGTAGCTGGGGAGTTTAAAACACTAACTCTGAAGGCACAAATGAAGACAGGGAACTTCTGGAACACTGGCGCTCGAGAACATTGGCAGGATAGAGACTCAGGCAAGCTGAGCCTTCTGCCCACATCCAGCCGGAGTTGTGGCTGTGTCCACCCCTGAAACTGCTTTGATTTCTATCATTGGAAAACAAGAGAGGGACCAGTCTGGAGCCGTGCTTAAGGGTGCTGAGGTCTGCGGAGAGAACATACATGTGTCTCTACTACCCCAACCGCTCCCAGCCTTTTTTCCTCCAACTGCTGAAGAGCAGTGATCAACCGTGGACTAAGAGGGTGACCAGGGTCCTAGTCCCAGGGTTGTCACCTCCTATCACCCACTGGTTACATGCCCTGTCACAGGTTCCTTAATATCAACTTCCCCTTGTTGACTCAAATCACACAACTAAGAAAGGAAAGCAGGGGAAAATAATCTCCTTCTTCCCTACAAACAAATGGGAGATAAGTTTCACAGACAGCATGCACATGGAGGAAAAGAATCGAGATGTCCAGAGAAAAGGGAATGAGGAAGGCAGCCAGTGAGAGGGGGTATTCTGGAGTCTGCATTGCTCTGTGGGGGCACTCCAAGCTGCCGCTGAGCCCCAGGACCCCCGCCAGCCTCTTGTGCTTTTCTGGTGCAACCACCCAAGGCCGGAAGCTGTTTTTACACTCAGCAGGTTCTACAGTCGGGAACAACCTCCACTCCGTGACTGGACCCTTGGAGACTGCAAGTTTAGATGCTATTTGGAAATTCATTTAATTAAACTGTTCAGTTTATTGTTGGCTTTTAAGCCCTGGTGTAAGTTCTACATAATTATGCTCTGCGTTTGAGAGTCCTGTATTAGTATATTAGAATGTAGCCATAGGTTATAATGTAGTGGGCGGAGAAGTTCCTCTGTGGACAGTGGTCCTGTGCTCTCAGTAGCTCCTGCTAGCCCTATAAGCTTAAACAATCTACTTAAACTTTGTGATGTGATTTCTTTACCTGTGGAAGAGGGCTGAAAGCATTGTCCCTCACGGAGTCTTTGTGAAGATATCCTTGGATCATGTGTGGATGTGTTTTTGGTGTCTTGGTGGTGACAGCGATGGTCTCATGGGTGTATACTTACTCCCAAGCTCATCATGATGTCCCTGCATTCAGCATTCAGGAAGATCTTTCAGCTACCCCCTGACTAACTTTTCCTCACCCTCTGAGCTCTCATACTAGGCAATTCCCTAAGGCAGGACCCTGAGGGATCAGGGCTTAGCAGAGAAAGGGTGAAGGTGAAGGTTGCCTTGACTCATCTCAAGTGCCTGAGTCCATCATTGCTTAACTGCCTCCTTCCAGTGATGCTATCTGCAGGGGGCAGCAGCCCTGAGCCTGTTCTTTGGAATGGAAGTCTGGACTGGTCCATCAAATGCTCTGAATGGTACCTACTCACAGAAGAGGACTCAGCCTCCCACCCACCCAGCAACTGTTCCAATACTCTTCCTACTGTCTCCCTGAAGGCTTCAGATTAACCCATCTGCCCTGTCCCTAAGTGCTCCCAAAGGAAGGCCTTGAGTGTGGTCCCCACAGGCTGGACAAAAGGACATTTTGTAGACATGTAGCAGATTTTTTACATTCCCTAACAAGGAGATTAAGCACTTACAGGCATGGAAACAGCTCATTACGAAAGTGGAGTCCTACAGTGATGATGGGAACCACCCCTGGTTTCTCCTGGAGGAAGGTGTTTGTTTCCAGAAAAGGATAATTTGATTAAAACCAGGAACAGAGGCCTGGCCTGGAATCAAAGAGTGTTCACCTGAGGTTACACCAACTTTTCTCTACTAAGTTTCAAAATCAAATGCATGTTTCCTGAAAGTATGTGTTTGAAACAGTTTCTCTTTTTATGGCTGCCCTCAGCAGGTGCTGCAACTGGTGCAGGGGGATTTTCACTTTGCTGGGTTAAAAATGCTCAATGGGTAGCATGATTCTGGTGTGTGTTTGTTTGTTTGAAACAGGATGGCTGTCCTGAAGCTCACCATGTGTGGGGCGTTTTCCCACCAACCCCACAGCTTCCCAGAGTTTTCTTGAATGTGAGCAGCAGGAAATATTAGATAGAAGGATTTATTGCGGAGAATCTTGCGGAGATAAACAGATAGAAAATAAAGGATAGCCTCGAGAGGGCCTGGAACCTATTCCAACGGGCCCCGACTGTCTTGGCCCCAGGGTTTTTATAGAGACGCCAAGGGGTGGAGCAAATGACCACCTCCCCCAGCACAGCCAAGTGCAGACCATCTCAGACATCTGCACTCAGGCCCGTGGTCCTAATCATCCTCTATGCGGACCTACTGGGTAAAGCCACGAGGAACCCGAGAATGGGCTCCCACAACCATGTAGACCAGGCTAGCCTCAAACTCAGAGATCTGCCTGCTTCTGCCTCCCAAGTGCTGGGATTAAAGGCGTGCACCACCACACCTGGCTCACATGATTCCATTTTTGATACATAGGCAGAGCAGTTCCATATATTCAGTTATGGCTGGAAAATATCTTAAAAGGTTATAGACTCAATTATACATAATTTTTGCTGTTTCTTTGTTTGCTTTGAGACAGGGTCTCACGCTAGCCCTGGCTGGCCTAGAATTTGATAGTAGACTAGGCTGGCCTTCATCCTTGGTGATCCTCCTGACTCTGTCTTCTATGTGCTGGAATTGTAGGCATGCATCACAGCAGTTGACTCAATTATAGATTCATTTGTGCTCTTTGAAATATTCTAATGTTCATGCACTGAATTTATATGCAAAGAGCTGTATAAAAGGTCCCTGGACCCAATACATCTTTGCTATGTTCTGTAAATCTACAATTATGGAGAGCCCTTACAAGGGTTATTTGGATGTTTAGCTTCTTGGGGTGGCAGAAGCAATATGTGCTCAGTAGAAGCTGCTTCAGTTTTGATGTTTGATGTCTTTTTATGAGCTAACAATATGTGGTAAATACCTTGGATAGAGATGTCACAGAATCAGGAGGGTGACTAACTGGTCGGTCCCCTGCTAGAGTTTTCCTGCCTGGCCCACAGTCAGGACAAATCTGTGTCACCCGCCAGTCCCACAGCACTTCCCCTTTTCTTTCTTTCTTTTTTTTTTTAAAGGAAGGTTTTAACTTTTACAAATCTCCAAAGCCAGCTTGGTATATTTGGGAATTTGGGTGTAACTTCTCTTACTACTTCCTGCTGGAGGGGGCGCTGTATCTTATGGGGACACAAAGAAAATTTTAGGATTATGGAGTAGTCCGTGAGGGTGTATCATCTGAGCCAGTTGCCTTGAAATGGTTCTGGATGTTGGATCATCTGGGCCTTGGTGTCATTGGAGACCTTTCAGGGGGTCTTGGCTGGTCAAACCTGATGTATCTTAATCTGGAACAAATCCATAGCCTCTTGCTTTCTGTGGAAATAAAAGCAGAGCCTCCTTTCCAAAGCAACATATCCTTACATCCAAATTTTGAAGTCAAGGTACCTTTAAAATATACATTTTGGCATAACTCAACAGCTTTTGCAATCAAATGTTTTTCTTCAGTTACGAATATCAAAGAGAACATAATCCAGATTCTCTGTGTGGTAGCCATCTTTACGTGGCTTATTTTTTTATATTACCTTGAGCCTATCACTTTAAATTGCAGCATTCTAAGACTGAAACGGCTCTGTGGCTGCTGGCTCCGCCCACTTCAGCTTCCCAACATGGTGGTGGTACGTTTTCAGCCAGCTCTGGGAGCCATCAACTCTCAGAAATAGTGGGTCTATGCTTCTATCAAAGCAGCATGTAGCCCAGAAACCTCTTTTTTTTTTTGTTTTATACAAGCAAAGGCTAAATCCACCACACAGCTTAATGTGCCACTTGCAGATGCCTCATTCCCACCATACTGCAGGTCCAGCACGCACGCCAGGAACCCGCCATAGTAGCTCAAACACGCAGGCTGCCACTAATTTGAAAGAGACAACTAGGAACTGTTTTTAGCTCCGTTTTAGAATCTTTTTACTCAGGTTTTAGGTGGAAACTTTTGCTAACACGTTGGGTGCCATTTGTAGCTAGAGTTTTCCTGCCTGGCCCACAGTCAGGACAAATCTGTGTCACCCACCAGTCCCACAGCTGCTCAGACCCAACCAAGTAAACACAGAGACTTATATTACTTACAAACTGTATGACCATGGCAGGCTTCTTGCTAACTCTTCTTATATCTTAAATTAATTCATTTCTATAAATCTATACCTTGCCATGTGGCTCATGGCTTAGCGGCATCTTCACATGCTGCTTGTCATGGCAGCGGCTGGCAGTGTCTCCCTCCGCCTTCCTGTTCTCTCAATTCCCCTCTCTGTTAGTCCCACCTATACTTCCTGCCTGGCCACTGGCCAATCAGTGTTTTATTTATTGACCAATCAGAGCATTTGACATACAGACCATCCCACAGCAAAACTAACTGGTCAGTCCCCTGCTGCCGTGAGGTTTAGTGGTGAAGCTGTATTCAATACCTTTCCAACTCATGGTATCTTCAGTTTACCTTGAGTTTATTAGGACACAATCCCATTGGAAGCCAAGGAGCCTCTGGGTTTCCAAGCAAAAAGTTGAGGGAACAAAAATAAACATGATTCCGTCTAAAGTTTCAGTCTCCCAAGCAGTTAGTTCCACATGTCTGTCTACAGGACTGTGAGAGCAACAGGTGTTCCCAGGCTAAGTGGTCACAATCCTTTTCTCCCATCTTGTAGAAAGCAGAGAAAAAGGTGAAAAGCAAAAGCAGTGGTGAGCAGTGGTGAGTAGTGGTGAGCAGTGGTGAGGATGGCAGGAGGCACAGCATGCCGCCATGTTGTAGTTCTGACCAGGCAAGCCTTGCCAAAAGACTGGTGGATTTCACAAACTGGGTCCTGAAACTGCCCAGGCTGGGGCACAGAACCAAACAACTGACACCCATGAGACTCCTGGGCCTGGATGGAGGGCATCAGCAGGCAGCCCGGAGTACCCCGCCTTGTCAGAGCTCGCAGGAACCAATAAAAGTCGACCACAGACTCCTTAAAGACCAGGTAAAAGTCTCCAACTCGGTCCTATGGTAGAGTTCCCTCTCTGAGGGTGTCGGGAGGAGACGTCTCCCCAGGTGCCACAAAACCCTCCTCACTACACCGCTTCTCTAATCTTCCCCCCGCAGAGTATAAGACAAGTAAAATTTGATACTAGTGAACTCATGAAATGGACAAAGGGAGAAAGAATGCACCAAAGCTGTAGTCTGGGGAGGGTGAAGGAGGGAAGACTCCTCTAAGGAGGTTTACCAAAGAGAGGAGTTGATTACAATACCAATTCCAGCTCATCAAGCAGCGTCTTTGCCAGCAAACATTCAGGATGTATTTACTGACTGCCAGGTGTTGTACTAGGCACAGGTGAGCAGAAATCTCATCTTACTCGTTACTTGTCTTAAAGGAACTTAGTTCTTAGCAGAGGTAAGAGGTAAAAACTGACATTACCCACCTATCCATGCAAGTAAATACAAGGTCCCTCCCATGGTGTCTGCTTTAAAGGAAGAATGTTATGAGAAGGCTGGAAAAGTTAGGAAAACTGGGAAAAGCCTCATAGAAGAGGCAGGTAAATGTTGCCGGGGATTGAACAGGATTCTGCATACAGCCCTCAAGGCAATCGATTATCTTCACTTTGCAATTAAGTAATTTACTTCCAAATGAGTGCTGGAGCTTGGAATCAAGACCAGGGCTGTCATTCTCTAAAACCCACCTTTGTTCTGAGTTGCTGCCTACTTTCACCCTAGAAGCTAATCACATACCTCGGCTCTGATTCTCTTAGAGCCAGCAACAGCAGAACCATGTTCTAGACCAGAAGGCATGGGATGAGCACACCCTCCATTCACTGGCTCTACCAGAAAGTCTGCCTTAAGAAACTGAAGGACAAGACTGGAAGTTCCTGCTATGGGTCCATCAGCACCCCCTTTTCCGAGGCACCCAGAGACAAGTCCTGAAGACGGCAACCCTGCTGCAGTTTATTAGAGTTCAGCAAAGTTAGGTTGAAATGTAATTTATACAGGAACTCAAGTATTGGGTTTTTACAAATTTATCCACCTGTATAATCTATCCCCTATGACAACAGGGCTACCTGGATGCTCTGGAAAGATTCTTGTCCTCTCAGGGTATCTGAACCCAACTTTAATCACCATTTTGATTTCTTATATCATATTCTGTGCATTTTATAGAAAGTCTTGTTGACAGTATCATAGAGTACTTGTTTGTGTCTGAGTCCTTCACTCAACATAAATTTTTAGGATGTAGCAGTAATGCTTGATGATTATACCATAAACTCTTTTTGATGGACATACAAGTTCCTTCTAGATTTCAGGTTATCATAAGAAAAGCTATGAACAATGTTGGTTAAAATCATTTTAAGTCTTCTGGGTACATATGAAGCGGTAACATTGCCAGGTCATGTGACAGATGTATAATTAACTTGAGGACAACCTTCCAGAGAGATTTCCAGAGTAGCTGTACTAATTCACACATCTATAGGTACTGCCCAGCAGTTCTAGATTTTAAGGTGGGTATGGTGGCACACTCCTGTAATCCTAGCACTTGGGAGCAGAAGCAAGAGGGTCATGAGATTGAGAGCAGTCTGGGCTACACAATGAGGCTCTCTACATAAAAATGAGAATCATATTTTGTTTATCTTCTCCATCTCTTGCCACAGCCAGCATTCTCCAGCTAGCATTTTGGTGGGCGTGTAAAAGACCTGACTTTAGTTTCCTGTGTGGATGGTAAACAACCATTTTATCTTCTTTTTGCCAACTATTCAGTCAAACATCTGATTTGATTTGATTTCTTTTATTATTGAAGTATAAATGTTTTAAAATAAATTGTATACATGGGTTCTTTTTCAAATTTTTTAAATTTAATTATAATTCTGTGTATATATGTACGTCAGAGTGTGGATGTGTGCACATGAGGTGTCATGCCCCTGAAGGCCACATGAGACTGGAGCCCAAGTTAAAGGCCACCTCAGGTGAGTTCTGGGAACTGAACACAGGTCGTCTGGAAGAGAGGTAGGTGTTTTTAACCACCAAGCCATCTCTCCAGCTCCTCAGATTCTACACATTATGTTACACATTTGCGCTGTAGAATTATTTTCACAGCCTATATTATGCATTTTCTTCATACTGTTTTAAATTTTGGTGAAGTCCAGCTTCCTAATCTTTTATAGCTTCTGTTTTCTCAGACATTTTCATTTGCCAAAACATCACAAAGACTCTTTTGGCGTTTCCTTGGAGAAGCTCGTGATCTCTGTTTTATTATGTCTATGACCCATTGCAAATTAATTTTTGTGTGTGATATAAGTTAGAGATCAGTGCTCTTATCTTTTAACATGAATATGGTTCCAGAACCATTTGTGGAAAAGAAGCTCCATTTCTCCTTGCATAGCTTTGCAAAGAAGCCACAGGGCCATCCACAAGTGAGTCGCCGTCTCTGATCTCTGTCTGTCCATATATTCCATGTTGGAGTGTGTCTGTCCATTTGCCAATAGTGCACTTTCTTAAGCACTGTGACATTTCAGTAATGTAACTCCACCGGCTTTTTCTTTTTGAAGAATGTTTAGCTATCTTGGTCCTCTGTCCAAGCCGTTTGGTATTTTGTATGGTTTTGGTTTTTCAAGACAGGTTTTCTCTGTATAGTTTTGGTACCTGTTCTGGACACTCTGTAGACCAGGCTGGCCTCCAACTCGAAGAGATCCATCTGGCTCTGCCTCCCAAGTGCTGGGATTATACGGAATCTGTTGGTTTCTGCTGAGGTTCCACCCGGACTACCAGGACAGGAGGCAATCTTAATATGCCACCTCACTTCCTCCCTTTCTCAGTCCTTGAATATGGTGTGTGTGTGTGTGTGTGTGTGTGTGTTACAGTTTCTTTACATTTTGATTTTATTCTCCTCTGCAGTCTTCTGTCCTTTTCTATATAAAAGTTTAGGAATAAGGGGCTGGCAAGACGGCTCAGAGGTTAAAAGCACTGGCTGCTCTTCCAGAGGTCCTGAGTTCAATTCCCAGCAACCATGGGTTGGCTCACAGCCATCTGTAATGAGATCTGGTGCCCTTTTCTGGTGTTCTGCACTGTATACATAATAAAAAGTTTAGGAATAAACTTAAAGAAAACACAATTTAAAAACTTCACCACCATGTATCTAGTTGTTCTGGATGTCATTACTAATGAAATTGTATTTTGCAATTGTTCATCACCAGACTGAAGAAATGCAATTGATTTTTACAACTGCTATTACCCCCAAACCAAAAAGTGATATGATTTTTATATATTGACTTCCCATTTCCATCATTCTTGCTAAATTTGTTTATTTGATAAGGATTTTTGGGTTTTTGTTTATTTTATTTTTTGGTAAATTAGATATAACCTTGTCTTCTGTGATGAAGTGGATATACTTTTTCCAGACTGCATGCTGTTGTTTGTGTGTTCTCTCTCGCTCTCGCTCTTTTGTTATTCTAGTGGGTCACAATCTCCAGGGGCAATATTGACTAACATGGTGAGAAAATGCATTCTTGTTTTGTTTCAAATCTTTGGTAGAAAGCCTTCAACATCTCATCACTAAGGAAAATGTTAGCTAAAGCTTTTGAACCTATATTGAATAAATGCTCAGTTTCTGATATTTTTAAAATCACCACCAATACAATGTTGTTGGAATTTGGAATGTAAGCAGATATCTCAAACAAGCAATACAACCTTATAAAAAATATATGGCATTATTACATAGTTAATAAGGGAAACCCTAAGTGTGATGTGTTGGTAGACACTGCAAGTTCTACCATAAGTGTGTTAGATTTGAGGTACAGCTCTGCATCCAGGGAGAGGGTACTAGTTGGCACACTGTGTCAATGACAAGCCTCCAAATGGAATCAGCTCTATAGAAAAAATAAAATAAATAAAATAAAAGAGTCTGCAAAAACCTGGTTCTTTTCTAGTGTGAAGGTTAGCATGCTCAATCTACGCTTTGCCATGAGCTCTGGACACCACCCATTCTGCTCCTGCTGGTGTCACAGAGCGGCCTTTCCCACAAGCCTTCTAATAGTTTTAATTCATAAACATAAATTTGGATTCATCTACTGAGACAATCGTGAGGTTTTCCCCTTTAATCTCCTAATTAATTTTAGAATGCTAATCTTTCAGTCTTAAGAACTCCGTATTTCATTACTATTTTTAGCACCACTGACTTTGATCTGATAATATTTGTTGATCTTTTGTGTCTATTCATAAGAAATACTTGTCTGTGATATTCTTAGAATACCATCTGTTTGGGGATCCACATAATGCTTGCCTAATAATGAATGAGGGAATGTTCTTTCCCTCCAGTTTTTCTGGAAAAGGTGTATGGGAGTGCAACGTCTTCTTTAAGAGTGAGAAAACTTCAGTTCCCCATTGGGGAATGGGAAACAGAAGCCAGATGAAAGCCAGGCTTGTACCCTCTCTACAAGCCCGAAGCCTTCACAAGCCTCAAGCAGGCAGATGTGAGTGAGGCAATGATTTCTCCTACAGATGAGTCAGAACTGGAGAGAAATCCCATTTTGTCCCCCTATCCAACTTGGACAGCAGTGTCTTGGCACCATCTGGAGAGAATGCAGTGTTAAAAACTGAGCTCCCCTGAGAACCTGGGGCTAGGGTACACACAGGTCAGGGAGCGTCAATTTGGACTGTGACAGCCCCTGGAGAGGGACGGCCTAGAGAGGTAGATGTGGAGAGCAGGAAGGCCAGAAAAATGACAGACGGAAGGGCACAGGAGTCAGGGGGGAGGAACCAAAGGGAAGGTGCAAAGGGAGAGAGCTCCACCTTTGGTGACCAGAGCAGAGCTTATCAACAGAGGCTGTGCCTGCTCTTAGAGAGCTGAGCCTAAGGCTGTGGGTGGGTACACTCTGGAACTCCCTGCTTGTTCACAGCTGCAGAGCCCAAGAACTCCGAAGCTCCAAGAGTGTACATGGCCCTCACAGCTGCATCCCTCCAGCAGGGTGAGTAATCCAAAGCAGGTTGTGCAAGCATGAAAATGTCCCCCATTTGTACCAGTCTCGGTGCTGGGTTATTTCCCACAGCCCACACATACTTGGGAGACACATACCAGCTGAAACATTAGCCACCCCAGGGGCTACCATTTGGGGAGCCTCTGGAGGATGAGAGACTATGCCCTGCTCACAGAATGAAAAGCTGAGTGTAACAAGCAAAGGCCACAAATTTTACAAAGAGTAAAAATTACCACTGTGAGACAACTCAGGAAGGCACCAGACGCCTGTCGATACAGATGTAGCAATAGCAAGAGCCACAGGAAAGCCAAGAGTCCACAGTTCAACTGGACCTCCCCACCCCCATGCATCCAACTGGTGTTGCCAATGTGGAAGACCCAGAAAGAAAATGTTCTGATGTCTCTTTCATTTCTTTTTTCATTTTTCCTTTGTGTTTACCCTTGTGACACTCCCCACTTTTCTACATGTTTGGCAGGATTTTTAATTTATTGTATTTTTTTAAATAAAAATGTTTTATTTATATTCTTCCCTTTGGGGGATGATACTTTCCCCCCTTAGCTTTTTTTTCCCCCATGTTCCCTTTTCCTTATCTGTACAGTTAGTAGTATTTTGACTTTACTTTTTCAAAAATTACATTCGTGTGAGAGCAGGGTGAAGGGCAGGGGACCGCTTGCCGGGCTCAGTTCTCTTATTCCACCATGTGGGACCTGGAGATCGAACTCAGGTCTCCCGGTTTCCCAGCAAGTACCCTTAGCCACTGAGCAATCTTGTCAGCCCCAACTTGTTTTGTTTATTTGTTTGAAAGAGGGTTTAATGTAATCCAGGCTGGCCTGAAATTGGCTGCACAGCCAAGTGTGACCTTTAACACTTGACACTGCATGCTGGCATCACAAGTGTGCAAGGCCACATTTGCTGTGGTGCCAGGGATTAAATCAAGAACTCCACGCTGCTCTCTACCAACTGCGCACAGTCTCCAGCCCTGCTTTACTTAGTAAAATACTCAGTTTGGGGGCTGGCTGGAGAGCAGACTTGATGGTTAGGAGCACTGCTGCTCTCTGGGGACTCATGTCGGGTAGCTCACAAAAGCCTGCAATTCCAGCCCTAGGAAATCCAACCCCCCCTTTCGGCCTCTATGGACACCTGCACTCATGTAGTACATATATATATATATACACAAAAAATTTAAATATTAAAAAATAAAAATAAAAACTGCTTTTATTCTACTTGTTACATTTTATTTAATGTTAGTTTTGAAGGCTTTTGTAGTGGGAAATCATTTCCTGGTTTTCCTCTGTTTAATTTTGTTCTAATCTCTTATTCCCTACAACATTCTTCTCCAGCCCCTTCTTCTTCCTTCAGGTTATTTAACCCTACATCTCCTCTCCTTTCCCCCTTCCCTGTCTCCTTTGCTCATTCGTTTACTGGTTATACATTTACCCTAAACAATTTTTGCCATCACAGCACATCCTACAGTACATTTGCCGTTTTCAGCTTTGTGGTCTCTGAAGATGTACTAGAGAGCTGTGACGGATTTAAGTGGATTCATATAGCTTAGATGGTTAGCAGCAGCTGTAGTTTGTACCCCCCTTACTGAGTGGTCCTGGGGTCTGAGTCTACATGAGTAGGTTGTTCAAGAAGAAGATTCCTCCCAAATACAGACACGATCTCCAACATATACAAAGTTACAACACAGAAAAATTTGAAGTTTTACCTATTTCAGGACCTTTGAATTTAATGGTTGAGGAATATTGAAATAGTTAAAACTTTTTGAAATTGGTAAAAGGTTTTTTGGTTTGTTTGGTTTTTTTTCTGGTAAAAATAGCCAATAAGGATCAGTGAGATGGTTCAGCCAGAAAAGGCACTTGCTGCCAAACTTGACCACCTGAGTTCAATCCCAGGAACTCACATGGTAGAAAGAGAAAACCAGCTCCCAAAAGTTGTCTCCTGATCATCACACATATACTGTGGCCTGTGCACACCACCGCCAAACACAAAGTAAATGAACAAATGTGAGAAATTATCAAAGGCCTGGAAGAGGACACAGCAGGTGAATTTGATTCAGGACCTAGATGAGAATTCAGCAACACAGAGGGAAAATAAGCAAAATTGATGAGAAAATCAGCAGTGTGGATGAACAAGTAGCCTGGAGGAAAAATTCAATGAGGAAATTGAGATTTGGAAAGAAAAATATTAAATAGAACTGTTGGAAATAAAAAGCATAAATAATAATAATAATAATAATAATAATATTAAAACATGGAAAGTACCACCTACAGTCTTGATCAAGCAAAAGAGAGAAAATTAGATTGAAAGTCAGAGCTAAGAAAATACTGCATCCAAATATCAATAAAGAAAAAAATGAGAATGGCCAGTAAAACCCAGACCTCGGGAATATGAACAAGAAATTAAGCCCAAGATTCCATGAAATAGAAAAGGAAATAGACACTAAGTGCATAGAGGATCTGTTCAATGAAATTATACCCGGGAATTCTCAAACCTAGATGAAGACACAGACATCCAAGCACAAGAAGCACTTAGAACGCCAAATGGATACGGTCAGAGAAGACTCTCCATCACAATCACGATATCAAAACTACAAAGCAAAGGAGCAGTAGTAAAAGCAGGGTGGAAGAAAGGTGAGCTCGAGCTCGCCTTCTTTACAAAGACAAAGAGCAGAATACCATCAGCTCTCTCAGAGGCAGCCCTCAAAGCCAGGAAAGCATATGCTTCATGATATAAAAGTAAAAAACTGCCAACCAACATTGCTGTATCCAGCAAAACTATCTTAAAATGAGGAGAGAAATAATGGTATTTAAGACAAGCACAAACTAAGTAAGCCAGTTTAATGACCACCAACTCAGCATGAAGAAACTTACAGCAAAAGAGAGGGGGAAAGACAGATTAAATCACAAGGGCACAGAAGAGAATAAATTTCCTGAAAGGAACAGCTAAAGGAAGGAGATTCGGGAAGGGATACAGCGTGTGAAACGCAGTGAACCTGCAAATGGATAGGTATAAGATATTATGGTAGATTATTGTATATACTAGTAAACAAATTTAGTAAAATAGCAGCCTTAGATGATTTGCACTGTAATTTGCACTGTTATGGATCCCTCTATGTTGATACAAATGTATAAGATAATTTGTATATTGATACAAGTACAGAACTAAATTTGTTATAATGTACATATATTTCTACTCTTATTTGAAATATTTGTATATTGATGCAAATGTAAATTTATATCTGTCATACTTTATGTATGTTCTACTTCTGTTTAGGATATTCTGTATATTGATATATATTTAAGATTATTGTCATATTGCATATTGCACTATACATTCCTACCTCTGTTAAAGATATTTTGTGTATTGTCACAATTCTGAAGTCATTGTCCTTTACCGTACATTTGCTTATAGACTGTTTACCTTGTTTACATGAAGCCTTAGTCCTTAGGTTATTTAGATAGATAAGACTTATAGATTTATAGTCACCTATGCTTGTCATCTCTATAGTTACGTTAGTTAGGTTATCTAGATTTACAGATACATAGGTCGAATGGACAGGTAATCTTCAAACACTTCATAGACCTAGAGAATATGGCATTTAAATAACTTAGAATTCTGTTGACGTGAGACACAATTGCTCCTGGCAGCACCAATATGATCCCGAGAGAACGTTGGGCTTCTAAGACATTTCCATTTGGAAGTTTGTCTTCCTGGCACAAGATGGCCTACTGGGCAAAGAACTGCCCTTGCCTTGACTGCTGACAGTACGAATGCAATGCTGTCCTTTCTGGACAAGCGGGACACAAGGAAAGCGACCACTGTACTCTGCCAAGACAGGGTAAGATGGTCTTTCAGAATTCCTGCTTCTGAAAATGGTCTGTCAGATACTCCAGGCCTGTAGCCAATCTGAATGCACCAACAATGCTGAGAAACATTAGGTGACTGTCCAGGCTGTCAGCTGTCTCGGTCTACTCTTGCAAGATTCCCGAAAGTGCTTGCATCCATCTACCATTTCTCAGGTACCATTATATTCCTTCTCAGGTCTTTGATGGGATTGAAGACTAGCAGTTATAGTTACAAATTAGTATATATAATATCTTAGATAGAACATATTAAGTATTAGATTCAGGTTCTTTAGGATAGGACACCTTTTGGAATGATCTTTGTAACATGCCATTTACCTATGCTCTATATATCTCTGGATTTTAGTATGTGCTTCTTGCTTGATATTGTTTGCACTGATTATAGTCCCATCTTATCTAGGTCATTATCCTTCATTACTCCTGGACAATATTTGATAACCATTCCTTTGTATATAATCTTGTATTAAGTTAGAACCTTCTTATTTAGACAAAAAGGGGGAGATGTAGTGGGTAGCCACTCCAGCTTTGGTCTGGAAGTTCCAATACCCAATGAGGCTTCCGTACTATTACGCCTACAAGGCGGGGCCAAGGGAGGGCCTGAAGACCTGAGATTGGGATGCGCGGCGCTCTCTTGTTTCCTGGACCTGGACGCGAGAGGTAGACCGAGGAAAGTTCTCCAGAGAACACCGCCGGACTGCGCTGCGTCTCTTCCAGAACCCATCATCTACCTATCCCTTCATTTGTGAGTTACGCCTTTAAATAAATCTCCTTTTAACTACGTGGAGTGGCCTTAGTAATTTCAGCAATAAACCCCTAATACTTAGGAGGGAGAAAAGAGAAGAACAAGAACTAATTTGACCAACCAGGGAAAAAGGCCAACAAGATGACAGGAGTTAGGAAACATCCCTCAGTGATAACCTTTAATGTAAATGGCCTGAGCTCACCAATAAAGACACAGGCTAGCCAAATGGATTAAAAATCTAGACTCCACTACGTGTGGTCTCCAAAAGAGGCACACCTCACTGGTGAAGACTCCAACAGCCTTTAAAAGATGGGAAACTAAGCAAGCAGAAATGGAAAACAAGCTGGAATAGTTATTCTAGTATCTGAAAACGGACTTCAGATCAAAGTTTAAAAAGATAATAAAGGCAATTACATATTAACCAAGGGAACACTTCATCGTGATGTCAGTCATAAATATATATGCACCAAACACTGTGACTCGTGCTTTTATAAATACTAACAGACGTAAAAGGTCAAATAGGCAGATTCTGATACAGCAGTAGTTTGGTGATTTCAATGAATTATTTAATTTATTTGGAGTATGTGTGTGAGTGTGTGTGTGTGTGTGTGTGTGTGTGTGTGTGTGTGTGTGTGTGTAAGTGCAGGTATATATATATGTGCTATACCATGCATGTGGATATCAGAGGGCCACTCTCAGGAATTTGTTCTTTCCCGATACCTTGTGGGAAAAGGTCACCAGGTCTTCACCCAAGTGCCTCTACCCACTTACCTGAGCCATCTTAGCGGATCAACAGTGAGTGGATTCAACACCTCATTCTCATCTCTAGATAGGTTGTCCATCTTAAGAGTTTTCTATTGTTGAGTTGATAAAACACCATGACCAAAAGTAACTTGGGGAGGGAAGGGTTTATCTTGTCCAGGCTGTACAGTGAGTTCCAGGACAGCCAGGGCTATATAGAGACCCTGTCTAAAAAAAATAAAATAAAATAAAAAAATAAAACCAATAAGAATTAAAATAAGAGAAGAACAAGAGAAGGAGAAGGGGGAGGAGGAAGAGGAGAAAGAGGAGGAGGAGGAAGAAGAGAAGGGGGAGGAGGGAAGAAGAGGAGAAAGAGGAGGAAGAGGAGGAGGAGGAAGAAGAAGAAGAGGAAGAGGAGGAGGAACAGGAAGAGGAAGTAGTAGTATTTCCAGCATTGTCAGTTACACAAAGGTTGAAGCCTTTGGAAACTGCAGGGTCTTCACATGCAGAGCAAATCTACCTACTTCCCTGTGTGTACTGCAGGGTACAGATGACGAAGCCAGAGAGCATGTCACACATGGAAGGGATCCTCTGGGAGGGTGGCATCTGGATGAGGTCAGTGCTGTATATGACTGGATGCATGAGCACTCAAAGCTCCAGCATGGAATCAGCACTGTGTCTTCCTTCACACTGATTTCCCCTGCTCTAGTAAGACACAGCCCCATCACCCCCTCCGTCCCAGACCTTCTGTCTCCCAGGGATGTCTGGAGCCTTGGGCAGGTTCAAGGGCTTTTTACTGAAAACTCCTCACGTGTTTGGGACAATAGAGAAAAAATTGAGTTTGGCCTTAAGCAGTTAACTATAAATTTTGCAAATAAAACAACATCTAACAATATCTAAACTAACCCTCTCTCCCCCCCCCTTCACTAATGACCTCAGGCCAAACCCATTCAGAAGGCCCCTTTAGCTCTGGACAGAACCTTCTGTATTATCTGTTAAGAAGATTTTCTGAAGGGTCCCCAGTGTGAAGAGATCAATGGTAGAACAGAAAGATGTGATGCTACCTAAGCATGTTCTAAGCATGACAGAGACAAGATCCAATCCAGCATTGTGTTAGGTTCATTGCTTGAGAAAACGGCCTCTGCTCCAACCCTTTGCTCTTCTGCCTGCCCTCCTTCATTCTCCTTCATCTTGGTTTCCCTGCTTGGCTCCTACCAGATCCCATTCACAGAAGAACTGTAAGTTGTTGTGGGTTTTTTTCTCTTTGGCGGAGCCTGCCACCAGCACCCAAATAAATCACACACGGAGGCTTATTCTTAATTATGAATGCCTGCCCTTAGTTTGGCCTGTTTCTTACCAGCTTTCCTTAACTTTAAATTATCCCGCCAGGCGGTGGTGGCGTACGCCTTTAATCCCAGCACTCGGGAGGCAGAGGCAGGCGGATCTCTGTGAGTTCGAGGCCAGCCTGGGCTACCAAGTGAGTTCCAGGAAAAGTGCAAAGCTACACAGAGAAACCCTGTCTCGAAAAAACAAAAAAAAAAACAAAACAAAAAAAAAATTATCCCATCTATCTTTTTTCTCTGGGCTTTTCCACTTCTCTATTTTTGCATACCTTTCTTTCTTACTCCGTTGCTGGTTGTGGGTGGCTGGCCCCTGATGGTCTCCTCCTACTACTCCTTCCTCTCTTTCCCCCGGATTTCTCCTTTTATTTATCCTCTCTGCCTGCCAACCCCACCTATTTCTTTCTCCTGCCTCACTATGGCCATTCAGCTCTTTATTAGACCATCAAGTGTTTTAGACAGACAATGTATCACAGCTTCACAGAGTTAAACAAATGCAACATAAACAAAAGTAACACAGCTTAAAATAATATTCTACAGCAACCGTAACCTCCTACCTCACCATGCTAACATTATCTCCACAAGTTCAAACCTGCCTTTCTCTTGAGCATCGATCGTGGCCCACACAAGTACAAAGATGTCAGGCGTCTAACTTCTCTGTGTTCTCTACTTCCCAGGTGTCACTGTGGAATGGAAGAAGCATGTCCTGAGAGTCTGAAACCCATCTCAAATACAGCTTGGATATAGGAGAGAGATTGCTCCGTGGGTCTCCATCTGGTCCCCTTGTGTACCACATTGAAGGTAGGTGTGGTAGAATCACATCAATGGCCATCCTCCCCTGAATCTGTACTATGTGCCAGAGGGAGTTCACGAAGATCCTGTCTTCACTGGAATCATTTACACTACTGGTGAGAGGCCTGTGGCTGTGCACAGGTGAAGGGACTTACCGGAACCTGCAGAATGAGTGCTCAAAAGAGGTGAGACTGGGGTCGGGCTCAGCCCAGTGCCTATACTGTAAACCTCCATGACAGCCATGTCTTCTCTGAGGATGGCTTTGGGCCCTCTCCAAGCTGACAGTAATTGCAATGCTCACCTTGAGGTTTCTACTTTCCACACTTGGGAGCTGATGTGGCTGCCGCTTTCATCTCCAGCTAGACTCCAGTCACACCTACTGAAGAACAGTGACTTGGACATGGAGCCCACACACTTCATACAATCATGAAGCTATTGCTTGTGGTGAGGATTTGATGAATGGCTGACAAATTCTGCTCATCAAATTAGAACGCATTAATTGATTTTAGTCACTGGCCCATCCTCTCTGAGTGCAAGTACTGCCACCCACCTGTCCCTCAGCACCTCCTAATGGCCTATTTGGAGGGGTGGCCCATGAGTGCAGTTCACAAGAGGGGCAACTTCTTGGTGGTTCAGTGTTTTGCTCAAACTGCATTGTTTTAGCATGGCTGTCTATAACTGCCTACTCCTTCACTTAAGACAAATGTGCTTTCATGCGATTGTACATAGCCCTGAGGAATTCATCTCCAGCCTTGCTCGTGATATTAAAGAGCCCAAAAGAGATAAGTCTCTGGTTCTCTATGACATGCTGCTGCTGTAATTATGGCTTAACACACACCCATAGTTAACAGTGACTGCAGTTAGTGCCAGGGCAGCCATCCACTCTGATAATACATTAAACGCTACTTTTGTTTTTCCTCAGGCACAGTGAGCGACTATCAGGGCAGGATTACCTTCCACTAAGCAGATTTCATAGCTCTGAGCCGCTAATCATTTGTAACCATTAGGGAACACATGGGACTGAGCCCATTAAAACACCAAAACGCGGTCCTGAAACTCAGAAAACCACAGAATTACTCTACCACTTAGCATTTTGATTGTGTGTTTGGAAAACCCGATAGCGAACCTCCAAAATTCTCCCTCAAATGCTTCACGAACATGGTCACCTTCCCAGTGCCCTCACTCCAGATAAATGTGCTCCTATTCCCCTGTGTGCAGAGGATAAGAGGGAAATTGGTAGGAAAGTAAACTACCAACTTACAACTGTTTGCTACTATTTTCTCAATCTAAGTCGGCTGATTCTTACTAGTTTGTTGTTTGACATTTACCGATTTCAATAGAAAATGCCATTTTCTTTATTCTTTTGGAAACACTGTTCTTCCCGAATTGCTATTTGTGGCAGCTTCAAGCACATGAGGTTTCCTTGGTCCTGGGCATTTTGTCCCCTCAGGTCCCGGATGCAGCCTGCTTACCTCAAGCTCAGTCTGCAGTTAGGCAACACTGCCATTCCTGAGGTCTGGCAACCTCGTCCCATTCCGTGTCCTCTCACATTACGTGGCTTAGCCACCGAGAAGACAAAAGTGCGTCTGTGGCCAAGCGCTCTCAGGTCTCATGCACAAGCACAGATCCTCCATGGGAACCTGAGTCGACACAGAAAGGAACGAACGAAGAAAATCGTAATGAATGTTTCATGGAGGCCACCAAGCACCGAAGGAGGGCTGCAAGGGAGAGACGGTAGAGGGCCGGAGGGCAGAGGTGCCAAGGAAGTTACACAAAGCAGAGGTGAGGAGAGACCGGGGATTTTCTGAAAGTCAATTAATTGAAAGCATTAGCCATGGAAACCAGAGCAGATTCAGTCTTTCTTCTTTAGAAAACAAACTCTAAAAGAGTTTGATCCAAGTAGCTAATTGAAACAAATGAGTCACAAAGCACATTTAAACTCCTTAAAATACCAGAAATAACCACCATTAACATTCATGTGTAACTGACCAGACACATTCATAGCTTTCTTCTTCGGTCATAGCCTATGTGCTATTTTAAAATCATCTCTTTCCACTGCATAATTTCCCAAGTAAACAGGCATGCACTAGACATGAAGTATTCTCACACTTCACTGTGTGAATAAGTGCTATTTTATTGCATGTTCTTCCGTGGAAGAAATAGAGCCTTATCTGTAAGCTTTCTCTAAGTAGAAAAATCACCCCAGAATTTGATGGCCCCACTAAGCATGGGAGCACACATCCATAATCCCAGCTGTCAGGAGGCTGAGGCAGGAAGACTTAGTCAGAGGTCAGCCTGAGCTACATAGTGAGACCCTCTCAAAGAACAAAATAAAACTGATAAAATAAACAATCCTTTTTGTAACTCATAATCCCATGAAGAAGTTGGGAAAGCTAGTGGTCTCTTCTCTAGGGCTAAATTTGGCACGGTGGCCTCAGGGTCCCTGGCATCATCTCCAACATAAAGTTCCTTCAGCCTCTACATGGAGATCAGGCTGTGCCTTGACCTAAGTCACTCCATGCTGTATGAACAGTGGCTCTGAGGCTCTGCTCTTCCCTGCAGCAGGAATCTTCAAAGTTCTCATTAATAAAATCAAGCCTGAGGCCAGTTATTGGGGTGGATGCTGGAAGATCGGAGAGACAGAGCAAGCCACAGCCACCTTGCCTCACCAACTTCTCAGCTGATCCTGTTTCCTCAGACTAGAAACCTCTGTGTCCTCATCCAGAATGGGTCTCAGCTGAACTGCTGCTAGAAGCCTGAAAGCTTAAACATCCGAATGCTTAACCAGGCCAAATGCTTCTAGTTTCTGGTCCTCACGCCTTAGATATCTTTCTGCCTTCTGCCTCACTCCCTGGGATTAAAGGCTCGCTTTCTGGAATTAAAGGCGTGAGTCACCATGCTTGGCTGTATCCTTGAACACATGGATTTCTGCCTCTGGAATGCTAGGATTAAAGGCATGAGTGCCACCATTTTCTAGCCTAAGTATCTAGTGGCTTTTCTGTTCTCTGACCCCAGATAAGTTTATTAAGGTACACAATATTTTGGGGAACACAATACCACCACACTTCCCTGGGTGACTCCATTTTATAGAAGGTAGTCTGCCCCATCATGAATGGAAATGATGAAGTAGGATGGCGCTGTCTCTTGTTTGTGTGTGTAGACACTATCACCTGTCTAACACCAACCATAAGTTACACACTGACAAACAACTTACTCAGGTGAGGGACAGTACCAACGACAAACTAGCGAAGCTGACTGAGAACGTATGGTGTCCCAGTCACTGCTCTACTGTTGCAAAGACACATCATGACCAAGGGTTTCTATTGCTATGACAAAACACCATGACCAAAAGCAAGTTGGGGAGGAAAGGGTTTATTTGGCTTACACTTCAGCATTGCTGTTCATCACTGAAGGAAGTCAGGACAGAAACTCAAACAGGACAGGAACCTGGAGGCAGGAGCTGATGCAGAGGCCATAGAGGGGTGCTGCTTAGTGGCTTGCACATCACACTTGCTCAGCCTGTTTTCTAGTAGGCCCTAGCACCATCAGCACCACTCACAATGGGTTGGGCCCTCCCCCTCAATCACTAATCAAGAAAATGCCCTACAGGCTTGCTCACAGCCAAGTCTATGGAAGCATTTTCTTAATTAAGGTTCCCTCCTCTTGAATGACTTTAGTTTGTGTCAAGCTGACGTAAAACTATAGAGCACACTTATAAAAGAACAACTTAAACCGGGACTTGCTTACAGTTTCAGAGGTTTAGTCCATGATCATCACGACAAGGAGCATTGTAGTACACAAGCAGACATGATGCTGGAGAAGGAGCTAAGAGTACTACATTCTGATCTGCCCGTGCAAGGAAAGAGAGACCACCCAAGTGACACACTTCCTCTAACAAGGCCACACCTACTTTAACAAGGCCACACCTACTTCAACAAGGCCACACCTCCTAATCCTCTAATATTTTCAAATAGTGCAACTCCCTGGTGACTAAGCATCAAATATATGAGACTATGGGAGGGTATTCTTTTTTTTAATTTTTTAATTTTAAGCTTGTTTCTTTTTTTGTTTTTTTTTATTAGGAAAATTTTTTCATTCATTTTACACACCAATCAAAGATCCCCCTCTTTCCTCCTCCCGCCCTCCCAGCCTCCCCCTCCCAAGCACTCCCCATTCCCCGCTATAAGAAGACAAGGCCTCCCATGGGGAGGCACATCCAGTAGAGGCAAGTCCAAGCCCTTCCCCCTGCCTCAAGGCTGCATGAGGTGTTCCATCATAGGTAGTGGGCTCCAAAAAGCCCACTCATGCACCAGAGATGGATTCTGAGGCTACCGCCAGGGGCCCCCCCAAACAGATCAAGCTACACAACTGTCTCACCATGCAGAGGGCCTAGTCCAATCCCATGCAGGCTCCACAGCCATTGATCCAACTTTTATGAGTTCCCACTAGTTTGGTTTGGTCATCTCTGCAGGTTTCCCAATCGTGATCCTGATGCACTTGCTCATAGAATCCTAGGGGGCATTCTTATTCAGACCACCACATATTTACATATTAAAACTCTATCAGAAAAACCAGGGCTGTGGGTTTACCAAGCAAACCTGATGAATGAAAGATGCCACACCTTCACCTGGATCCACCAAAGTGGTGAGACCTAGCAATTGTCACCTGGTCATCCAAAGCGTGTGCTCAGGGCCCACATACAAAAACCTCCCAGTGTCCCAGGGCTTCAGCTCAGCAGGGTCCTTGCTCTTTGACATGGCCCATTTAAATTGTCATCCATCCGTCCATCTACTCATCTATCCAGAGCTGGTCCTGAGCATACCTTCATGGTCCTGAGTCATCACCAGCTTCATTCAGCATGTCTCCTGGAGAGCTCCAACTGGCTTCCTTCATACCTGATCCCACCGCCTTCAAAGGGTCCTTGGGTCTGCATCAGTGCTCTGCCTCAGCCTGCAGTGAGGCCCTCTTTAGTCATCTGTAGCCATTCTGTAAGACAAACACACATGCACACACACACACACACACACACACACATGCACACGTACTCATGCACACATTACATAGGTGCACATGCATATATATATGTAGCTTGTGAGCCTATTTGCTATTCAATAAATTCTAGCACAAATTATCCACCCATGTTTCTTTCTGACATAGCATACACATGACACTCTGATACATTTACTGATGTCTCCTTAGCCAGCTCAAGTCACCTACTGAAGCCACATTCAAGGGGTAGAGGAATAGGCTGCATGCGTTGGGAGGAGAAGCTGCGTGTACAAACAAGGACAGAGAAAGCGTGGGCAGTGTGTCTCTCCTCTATAGACACTGTACACATGTCAGTTTCCTCCAGCTACTTTTGTTCATTCGTGACTCCTACTGCTACAATTCAAACTTACACTCTCATCAGCTAGACATTCAGCAGCAAGAAGTCAGTGACACAAGGCTTCGTTAAACAGCTGAGTGAGTAAATAAGACCGGGTAAGCCAGTCAACAATGAGTGGATCAATAACCTGTGTGTCTTAGGATTCCTACTGCTGTGATAAGACACCGTGACTGAAGGAAACTTGGGGAGGAGTTGATTCCATCGCACATTTCCCACTCATAGCTCATCGCTGAGGGAAGTCAGGGCAGGAACCTGGCAGCAGGAATTGATGCAGATGCATGGAGTAGTGCTGCTCACTGGCTTGCTCCCCAAGACCTGTTCAGTTTGCTTTTTTATAGCACCCAGGACCACCAGCGCAGGAACAGCACTTCCTACAGTGGTCTAGGCCCTCCCACAGCTATCATCAAATAAGAAAATGCTCCACAGGCTTGCCTGCAGCCCAGTCTGGTAGCAGCATTTTCTCAATTGAGGTTCCCTTTTCCAAAATGACTTTGTGTCAAGTTGACATAAACTAGCCAGCACACTGCCCAATATTGATGCTGTTGTTCTTGAAATGTTTTTCATTCGAACATGACCTCTATTGTTTAATGCATATTTTTAAGTTATTAATAATAGTTCTATTTATGGCCATTTGAACAACATATTGTCCCTAGTCCTTTGAAACAAAGACAAAGCTGAAATGTGTTGTGGAATATTATCTTTACTTTGTAAAGATGTGTTACATTTGTGGGTTTTGTTTTTGCTTTTGTTTTTCGAGACAGGGTTTCTCTGTATAGCTTTGTGCCTTTCCTGGATCTCGCTCTGTAGACCAGGCTGGCCTCAAACTCACAGAGATCCACTTGCCTCTGCCTCCCGAGTGCTGGGATTAAAGGCATGCACCACCACTGCCCGGCTGTGTTACATTTGTTTATGCTGTGGAATATTACTTTAACTGTGTAAAGATGTGTTGCTTTTGTTTATGCTGCATTTGTTTAATGATGTAAGGATGTGTGTTTAAATTATGTGTTGCATCTGTTTCACCTTGCCTGCCTAAGGCACCTGATTGGTCTAATAAAAAGCTGAATGGCCAGTAGCTAGGCAGGAGAGGGATAGGCAGAGCTGGCAGGCAGAGAGAATAAATAGGAGGAGAAATCTAGGCCTGAGAAAAGGAGAAGGGAGAAGAGAATGAGGGAAAAAAAGAGGGACATGCCCAGGGCAAGAAGGCAGGCCACTGCCAGCCAGTCAGACGGGAGAAACAGTGAAAATAAGATACACAAAAGGAAAGAAAAGTAAAAACCCTGAGGTAAAATATAGATAAAGAGAAGCAAGTTATAAGTTATAAGAGCCAGCAAGAAATAAGAGCTAATATAAGGCTGGTCATAACTAATAAGAAGTCTCGCATCTTGATGGTAGCTGGTTGGTGACCCAAAAGAAAAAGCCTAGTATAGAAATGAGTTTTTCTATGTATAAAAATTTGTTGTCATGAAGGGAATCTTTAACATACATCCCTAGAATGAGAACTCCTTGATAAAATAGTGCATTTAAATTTGTGATAATTGTTGCATTAATGTCTTCCACAAAATGGCAATTGCAAACTGTCCATCAGTGGATGCTAGTCAGATTTTCCTCTGTGACAAACAAAATAAAGGAAGACTTTGGCTCACCATTTCAGAAGTCTCATTCCAAAGTCTTCTGGATCTGTTGGGCCTAAGCCATGATGGAAGAGAGGGCATAGAAGAGCAAGGTGGTTTACTTCCTTGAGGGTCAGAAATCTGAAACAGGAACACCTGACCTCAGCTGACGTTCTTCTCTTTCTCCTTTTATTCAGTCTGGGCCCTTGGTCCATGGGATGGTGCCACTCAAAATCATGGTAGGTCTTCCGCTCTGTCTTTGGAAACAGACATACACAGAGGTGTGCCTCAGTCTCCTAGGTGATTTAAAGTTCAATCAGGTTGACATTGAAGATGAAGCATCACATAAACCATCTATGCAAGAACTTCAGTCAGCTTATAAAACTAAAATTCTCTACTTCTTAAATAATAAATTCTGATTCTCCCACCCACAGGCAACCACCATTTTTTATGCCTGTGAATTTGACCACAGTAGGCATCTCACATAAGAGTAGTTTTACAATACTTGTTGTTCTGCGGCTGCCAATAAATCTTCCCTTCAGGAGAGGACTGTGAATAAATACAGGAGTGTTGTGATAAAGAAAATATTCTAGGACCAGTGGTGTGGCTCAGCACATAAAAATGTGTATAGAAGCCTGGAGTCCTGAGTTTGATGCCTGTAACCCAAATAAAGCTAGAAGGCTAAAAGAGACTATACAAAGTTGTCTTCTTACCTTCACATGTGTGCTGTGGCACACACGTACATGCATGTGCACATACATGCTACTACTGAACAATAAAATAAAAAGATTAGTATTAACACACTATGTCTCAATTTAAAATACTATGTTTGTTGTTTTACAAAGTCAATGGTTGCCGGGCGGTGGTGGCGCATGCCTTTAATCCCAGCACTCGGGAGGCAGAGGCAGGCGGATCTCTGTGAGTTCAAGGCCAGCCTGGGCTACCAAGTGAGCTCCAGGAAAGGCGCAAAGCTACACAGAGAAACCCTGTCTCAAAAAACCAAAAAAAAAAAAAAAAAAAAAACAACAAAGTCAATGGTTTTGATTTCATAGCCTCTTGGAGAACCTTGCTATTAAGGTCATAGTCTACCATGTTGGGATAGCTCTTTGAACTTGGCACAAAATGGAGGACTCCCTTTCTCAGGGGGTCTTCCTCTTCTTTGTCTAACCTTAATTGGAGAGTGTCTCTAAGCTCAGATGCCTGACCTTATTAGGAGGATGACCTTGCAAACCTTATTTGCAAATGTTGCATGATTCAGCATATGAGTCTAGTTTTCCTCTGGCCTATATGATAATTAGGTGCTGTGTTATGACCAATCAGCTCTTCCCACCCATTAACCCTAAGAACCCTTATATACCCTGTCCCTGGAACAATAAAATGAGCTGCCTCTCTGAAGCTGACTCCCAGAAGTTCTTTCCATCATATTCATGGCTGTCTGAACCCTTGTTGCCACCTCCCTTGGCCCTTGTGGGAGCCCTGAGGAAAAGGAGACCCACAATATCCCCCAAAATAGTAACTACTGTATAATGTTATCCCTTATTAAACGTATGTGTTTGCCATCCAGGTGTAATTCTGTATATTTCCTTTACTATGGATACATCTTTTCACACCTGCATGTAATATGTAGTTGTTCTTAATGTGATGGCTTATATTTCAAGGGCCTCCTCCAATCTTCCTTCACTTTTAAGATACAACTGCTGATCCACAGAAAGGTTGGGACAATCAGAAAGAAAAAAAACCAGAATCCAATAGGATAATTGGCCCCAAAGAATAGCATCCCAAGAACACAGGGAGGAACAGAGAATACGAAGTTAACATTGCTTGCAGCGTATTTTGTCTCTTTGAGAAATCGTGACATTGGAGTGTTCTAGACCTTTTATTTCTAAATTTACAGAGTGGAATAGGTGATGGGAAGGAAGAGCATGCTAGAAGCTCAGAGTCAGCCAACATCACTCCTTCTGGGTACCGTAAAGAGTTGAGGAAACCTATGGTCATCCTATGCTCACTGCAAAGTGCCCTGTTCACTGAGTTTCTCCACTTCATTAAAAATCATTTTTTTCAAGTTCAATAAAAAAAACATAAGAAACATTGTACTGCTTAAATAAATGTATGCAACACATAATTTTCATTTCAAACAGTTTCAGAATTCGTTGTAGAGTTGATATAACGGTAATGTGAATTTATATACTGCTTTAGTTCCTACGCCTTTGGCCTGGTACTGAAAATATGTTCACTTTTCTACATAAGCGAGGCAGCGTACAGGTTCTGTGCAACCCAAAGGCAGGCCTATTGAACTGTAGAAGTCGTGCACAGAATTCAAATTATTCGTGTGTGTCAATCCAGGCTGTATTAATTTCCTCACTGCTCTGACCAAATCTCTGCAGCACCTCAAAGGAGGAGGGGTTTGTCCTGCTCATAGTCATCATGAAGGGCAAAGCATGGTGACAGGCAGTTCATGGAGGCAGGAATATGCAGTATGGACACCTCCCCTTCTTGTGTCTTGATGATCAAGAAGGGGAGCGTGGAAAGGATGCCCATCTGGGCTATTGTAGCTGGAGAGTTTTCTCTCCGGGTCCCGCCAAGCTCAGGCAGTCCGACAGCCCACTTATAAAATAAACACACAGACGCTTATATTATTTAAACTGTTTGGCCTAATGGCTCAGGCTTCTTGTTAACTGTTCTTATATCTTCAATTAACCCATTTCTATAAATCTATACCTTGCCACGTGGCTCGTGGCTTACCGGCATCTTCACATGCTGCTTGTCATGGCGGCAGCTGGCAGTTTCTCCCTCTGACTCAGCCTTCCACTTCCCAGAATTATTCTCCTCCTTGTTAGTCCCGCCTATACTTCCTGCCTGGCCACTGGCCAATCAGTGTTTTATTAATTGACCAATCAGAGCAATTTGACATACAGACCATCCCACAGCAGGCTATAAAACCTCTAGGACTTCCCCAGTGACCCATTTTCTCCATGGTGGCCCCACCTCCTAAAAAGTCCCACAAACTCCTCAACAGTACATCGGCTGGGATCTAAGCATTCAGACACTTGAGCCTATGGGAGAAACATCCCATCCAAGCCCCAACACAGGCCAGTCACAGATCCCTGAGAAGAAAGAAACCAGGCAGGAAGAGATGTAGGAACTGGCTTGTGGCAGCTCTGGTCCCAGCAGTGAGTGAAGAACACAATGGAAACTTAGTCTAGTGGAGCCCAGGATCTCAGAGAGGCAGAACCTGTGTCTCATTTCCCCCTTCCCAGTTACAGGCATCAAAATAAAGATAAAAGTGTGAGTAAGCAGCACTAAGTCAAAAGGTTCTTCCCAAGAGAACAGGGTAGAGAGACACCAGGCTGAGGATGCAGGAACCCATGACAGGTCTGGCTCTTCATGGCTGTAAAGAACCACTAATCCTTACTACAGGTACTAGGATAAGTGACAGGGTGGAAGATTGAGTGCCTTGATTTTGATGAGCAGTGGGTAAAGTCTGTGACTCTGGGTTGTGGGTAGGGCACACAGTTTTGATAACAGTCTTATGATTTATATTTTTATCATTTCCATTTGATTTACCAAATGTTTCCAGAATTTGCAGTAATAGTTCATTAATAATTTCACTGTGTCTTTGTTGTCTGTTGCAATATCTTTGGTAACAATTTTAAATAGAATTGTCAGATAAAAATCTTCCCATTACACTCCTTTAAAGAAAAGTTTTGACTGATTGTCAATGTTCAACTTAAATTATTTTATTTAATCATTTACTTGAATATGAGGACATGCAAGCTTAGATGCCAAAAACACATGCAGGGGGTGGGGGGAGCTTGTTCAATAAATGGTGCTGGGAACACTAGCTGGCCACACATAGAAGAAGGAAACTAGACCAGTATCCATCACCTTGCACACACACACACACACACACACACACACACATACACACACACACACAAACTAACTCCCAATGGATCAAAGACCTAAACATGGAACCTGCCAAGCACTGAAACTGCTAGAAGAGAATGCAGGCAGTGCCCTACGGGATACAGGTTGTAGGGAGCAACTTCCTGAATAGCACTCCATTGGCCCAAGAATGAAGGTCCACAGCTGACAAGTGGGACTTCATAAAACTAAAAAGCTTCTGCACAGCTAAAGAAACAACCATCCAAGTGAAGAAGCAGCCCACAGAATGGAGAGAATCTTTGCCGGCTCTACATCTGACAGAGGATCAACATCCAGAATATATAAAGACCTCACAAAACGAAAAACCAAAAAAAAAAAAAAAAAAAGCCAATGACTCATTAAAAAACTGGGCTTGGGATCTGAACAGAGAGTTCTCAAAAGAAGAAATAAAAATTACCGAAAAAAATCTCAAAAATGTAGACGAATTGCTAAACAGTCTTATTTAAAAAAAAAAAAAAGGAGCTAGATATTGAGGTAAATTCTCAAAGATCAGAAAGACAGAACAAGCCACAGCCAACCTCACCTCACCAGAAGTGCATGGGAGGGTTTGGGGAGGAAAGGGAAGGGGTAAATGATGTATTCATGTTGCAATCTCAAAAACAGAAAATCATAATTAAAATAAATAATAAGACAGTGGTGTGTGTGTGTGTGTGTGTGTGTGTGTGTGTGTGTGTGTGTG
>CABHPH010149475.1:1254-53967 GCA_902168325.1 Peromyscus nudipes
AGAAAGGGTAATGTAGTCCGCAGATAGGGAGTCCCTATCCCTGCTGGACAGCCTTTGAGACCATAGATGGTTTCATGAAATTGCAGAGAGTTTCTCACATTATATTTTCACCCACACATACATACTTCTGCTAAAGTTTAGTTTATAAATAAGCTGAGCAAGATATTATCAGTAGTAATGAGTAGTAAAGGAAAAATATAAAGAAACATCATAGTTTATTATTAAAAAGATTGCTAATGTGATCTTTCTCAAAAAAGTTATTGATTTTACCTTTGCTAAGTAAACTAAATTTCACTTGAACTTTAGCACTGTGATCCATCAGGGCTCATTTCATAATTGAGATGGCTATTACTTGACCAACAAGTGGGTGAGGTGAGGTATTAAGTGTGAAGGTGCCGGATAAAACACAATTGATTTCATGTTCTAAGGTAGCAAGCTGGATAGCAGAAGATGGCGTCATGCTACTTGGCATGGCTAACTATGTACATGCATGCATTATTCCTGAAGTGTTCCTTTTAATTTTTTGAGACTGTAATTGGAAACAGGCAACTGATACTTCAAAAACCTGCAAATAATAAAGGGTTTTGATTTTCTAAACATGTGAATATAAATAAAGTTTTATATTGGAATGCAGCTATGCTTATCATTTTCCCATCATCCCATTCTAAATTTATGCATTGAACAACAAAAATCCAGATAACTCTTGAGGCAGAATTCAAGTATGATATAAAATCCCATAATATGAATTACATTTATTGTTCTCAATTGCATGATTAGTTTAAAAGCTTTAAATGTCTGTCTCCTAATACTAACATGAATGATTTTTAAAATAATATAATATTCATGTCAATCCTTTGTAAAATTCATTTAATATATTGTGATCATATTCATTCCCTATTCCTACCCCTGGTTCTTTTTCCACCTCCTTGTACTGGGTAGTTGTTTTCACCATGCCCTGAAGCACCACCCCTAGTGAGATAGCAGGTAACTGTTACACCTGCCTATCACCTTGAAGTACATGCCCCTGGGGCATGGCCCCTCGGGACCCTTAAGACCTGGGATGCACATGTATAGCTCTCTCTTCACTACCTTGTGGTTTTGGATGCTGGGACAGGCCAAGGCAAATATCACCAGAGAACAGTGTTGGTCCATGTTTCACCCTTCCAGGATCCTGTGTCAAATCTCTCTCTTTTGTCTTCTGAGTTTCCTTTCCCGAATAAATTTCTTTGACCATTAAGTAGACTCCATGGATTTCTAATGTTATAATCTCATTATCTGGTACTCAACATGGGGCATGAACCCACTACCCTGAGATTAAGAGTTTCATGCTCTACCAACTGAGCTAGCCAGGCATGAAAGGGAGAAGGGTCATGTGTTCCTTTTTCTTTTATATTTATTTATTTATCTTTTAACCTGGTGTGATTGAAGTCCAGACAACCTGGGAATTGGTTACTCTGAAACATCAGTCAGTGCTCTTAACTGCTGAGCAACCTCTCTCCTGTGGAATCATATTGCTAGCAATCCATTGAGTCTGCTTAATGGGCAAAAGAAATTTATTTGGGAAAGGAAACTCTCAAGACAAAATAGAGGAATTTGTCACAGGATCCTGAAAGGGTGAGGAATGATCCAATGCTGTTCTCTGGTGATATCTGCCTTAGTCTGTCCCAGGATCCAAAACCATGAGGTAGTGAAGAGAATGCAACATATGTGCATCCTAGATCTTAAGGGTCCTGAGCAATCATGTCCCAAGGGCATGTACTTCAAGGTCATAGGCCAGTATAACAGTTATCTGTTGCCTCACTAGGGTAGGTGTTTCAGGGCATGGTGTTACTGGAGAGCTTTTCTCTCCGGGTCCCACAAGTCCCGCCAGTCCTGGAACCCACTTATAAAATAAACACACAGAAGCTTACATTATTTAAACTGCTTGGCCATTAGCTCAGGCCTACCATTGTCTAGCTCTTACTCTTATATTTAGCCCATTTCTATTAATCTCTACTTTGCCACGTGGCTCGTGGCTTACCGGTACTTTACATCTTCCTTGTCCTGGCGGCGGCTCCAGGCAGTCTCCCCTATCCTTCCTCTTTCCTCAATTCTCCTCTCTGTTAGTCCCGCCTATACTTCCTGTCTGGCTATTGGCCAATCAGTGTTTATTTACATATAGTGATATCCACAGCACATGGTGAGAACAGCTACCCACTACAACCCCTCTTTCAAGATGTTCCCTGAGACTTAAGTACAAATGTTATATTGTAAATATATTAATTGGGGGCAGGCATCTGACAGATATTTGACCTATGTGATTTGACCAATCTTACCTTTCTGATATGATCTCCATGAACTTGGAAAAGAAACTTCTTTCATAAGGGGTGAAAGCTACACTTATTTGTGTATATAATGGCAATTTATTTAAGGTATTTAAGACATAGATAGAATTATGCTAGTTTAGGAAATTTTGATCTAAGTGATTTTAGATTTGTTTTATACACACATATATGTATTATTTATAGGTCAATATATAGGCATGTGTCTGTGATTCCAATACATTATCGTGTGTGTGTGTGTGTGTGTGTGTGTGTGTGTGTGTGTGTTGTGTGTGTGTGTGTGTGTGTGTGTGTGTGTGAGAGAGAGAGAGAGAGAGAGAGAGAGAGAGAGAGAGAGAGAGGGCTTGGTAAAATGCTAAAGCATCATGTCACCTAATTTTATCTATTATATTAGAGTAACAATATATTTAAATATTTTAACAAAAATATCCAAGCATTATTCAAAGTATAGAATCATCTTATCTGTATATTCCAGCCTCAGAAATTGCATAGATTCTTCCAATTGAACTTTGTTAGTTTACATTTCCACAGCTGCTAGCAATTTGCTTAAATTTGAATGCAATTGCTGGTGTGAGGTGAGATTCAAATGCAGTAAATTTTTTTTGAATTTATTTTATTTTATTTTACAATATAATTCAACTTTACATATCAGCCATAGATTCCCCCGTTCTCCCCCCTCCCGCCCCGCCCCCTCTCCCCGGCCCACCCCCCATTTCCATCTCCTCCAGGGCAAAGACTCCCCTGAGGGTTGAGATCAACCTGGTGGACTCAGTCCAGGCAGGTCTAGTCCCCTCCTCCCAGGCTGAGCCAAGCGTCTCTGCTAAGTCCCAGGTTTCAAACAGCCAATTCATGCACCAAATGCAGTAAAATTCTAGGATATGGTAAATAGTGAATAGAACCATCACATTGAATGTATGCTATTAGTATATTTTTGTTGACCTATTCTTCTAGTATACAGTCTTTAGGAATGAATTTCAATTGGTGAAATGAAAGTTGCTGAATGTGAATGACTTATGATATTTGCTTTCAAACACTGGAAATTAAATACAGTTGTTTCTGTGGAAAATGCACACATTCCAGTCAGTCGGGATAAAGAAATGGGTTGCCTCATCTTTATAGTTCTTGAATAATCCACACTGTGTTTTGGAAAGCAAGCTCCAAAGTCATATTTCATTTCTTTGTTTGCACTGTTTTTTCACAAACCATTTCAATTTTCCCATCAACTCCCCAGCAAAATATCACTCATTATACTCCCCTAATGTGTTTTAACACTGTTTCCTAAATACACTTTCCCATGTTATTAACTTCTGCATATTACTTATCTCGTTTGGATACACATCAATTCTAGTTTCACCACTTTGGATTTTCTGGTGTTACTAAAGTGATCTATGGAAGCTATGATTTCTGTCTTATTTGTGGGCTCCTCCTTATTTACAACACCATGAATACAGACAGTTTTCCTAAGATGCTGTCATCATTCTGTATAAAATCTGTGGCAAATTTCATTTGCAAACTTATCTTCAGCCACTGTTTTTATTTGACAGACAACATGTCTTACCCAATCAATATTTGCAAATCTACATCTGGATGTTCAATAACACTTAAAACTATACAGATTTTTTGTAGAGTTTCTATTCCTCTTTTGCAATTTCTAATTTATCAATCACTTGACTGTCACTAACATCAGTATAGGTACATTCTACATTGATCTAATACTTATGTCTTTAATCTTCATTATTCATGTTCTGTGGCATATTATCACTACTCTGGATGGTCTATCATGATTTCTTATATAACATTTTTGTGGCATTTTTTAAATTTATACTTCAAAGTCTTTGAGAATTTTACTGCAATGTAAATTATTCCATTTGATATTGTTATTGAAATAGTTTTTGATAAAACTTAAGTCTCTCAACTCATTCTAGAAGACTTCTAGATACAATTCTCCCTTAAAGTAACTTAAGTATCTCCTCATTCCAACACTGTTTTATCTACTGATAGAGATCAATTGTAGTTATAATGTGGAGGCATGATTTTCCTAAGAGTATGCAGCTGTTGCTTGTATGTTGTTCCTTTATGCTTCCCAGTATTTGTTAAACTATACCACACATTCATTATTTACAGTGTAAATAAATGTCTCCACCAATTCAAGTATTTTACCTTTTTCTGAGTGGCACAGAACAAAGTTTTCTTATTCAATAAACACTCTTCTTTGTTGTTGTTTGTTTTCTTACTCTTTGTCTCTTTGGGTGACCACCATGCAGCTCCAAAATAAATCACACACAGAGGCTTATACTTAATTATAAATGCCCAGCCTTAGCATGGCTTGTTTCTAGCCAGATTTTCTTAACTTCAATTATCCCATCTATCTTGGGTCCCAGGGCTTTTACCTTTCTCTGTTCCTTTTCTTTCCTTCTCATTCCATGTCTGGCTGTGTAGCTGGGTAGTTGGGGGGGGGGGCTGGCCCCTGAAGTCCTCCTCTTGTTTTCTCTTGTTCCTTCTTACTTTCCTCCCAGCTTTCACTTCCTATATCTTCTCTCTGCCTGACAGCTCTGCCTATCCTTTTTCCTGCCTTGCTATTGGCTCTTCAGCTCTTTATTAGACCATCAGATGTTTTAGTCAGGCAAAGTAACACAGCTTCACAGAGTTAAACAAATGCAACATAAACAAAAGTAACACATCTTAAAATAATATTCCCCAACACTCCTTTCCTTTTCTTCAGCCTTCATATACTGTGGAGAGTAGTAATTCAAGTACCAACTAGTCTTGGTAAACTAAGCAGAAAAACAGACAAAAGCAAAAAAAAAGGGAAAAAGAAAGAAAGAAAGAAAGAAAGAAAGAAAGAAAGAAAGAAAGAAAGAAAGAAAGAAAGAAAGAACAGAATGAATTTGAGAGAGATCAAGAAAAATTAGGAGGTAGAGAAGACTTTTTTCTTTGTGTGTGTGCTATGAAGCAAGACACAAGATATTGTACCTAAAGCAGCATCAGCAGCTAATTTCTGTCTAAAAAGAAAGAAGTAAAAAAAGGGAGTAATGCAAGTTACAGCCTGGGTAAGATTCCAAGTGGACTCGACAGTCATCCAGTCACCGTAACAGGAAAATTTCTATTTGCGGATAATACATTTAAAAAAATATTTTAAATACGTTTTTCTTTATTTATAAAGAGAGCTCATTCATCTTGTTATATATTTGCAAGCTATATTGTAATATATTTTGACAATTTATTTACTGGTGTATTGATCCACTTTATTTTTGCAATGGCTGAAGAAATATTTTAAATGTGAAACACTCTGCATTTGTAAAGTCATAAGGACAGCATGAATTTAAAAGATGTAGCTATTCATGCACATTGAATATGTGAAGCAATAAATTAAATGTTTATTTTATTGCCTGAACTATTATTCCTCAAAGAGAATCACAAATCATGACAAAAAATTTTTTATTCAATTTATGTAACTCTGAAATATTCATTTGAGTTTATTTTCTATTGCTTCTTGAAAATAAATATCAAGACTCATTTACATAAGCAAGACATTTACTAATTAAATGTGCAAGTAACATAAAAACCTACATTATAAGTACCTCCATTAATATAGGCTATCAGGTATAGGATGCCAGACATCAGCAAGATTACTCAAGAGTAAAGACACCTACTGTTAAACCTGAGTTTCAGCACTCATTTCATAAAATGACTCCTGTAAGTTGTCTTTTGATGTCCACATATACTTAGACACTTAATAGCAAAGTGTAAAATATCTTCTATCACACTCAAGCTAATTCTTAATTTACTACACATTGTTCATGATATTACTTAAAAAGAACACAATTTATATTAAAATATAAATAGAAGATACTTGATATAAACGTTGACTTTTATGAGTTCACTGTATGTGAATTAAATCCCTGCATCTTCCCTTTAACCAATTTTTATTCTATTTCTTAACAATACAAACTTTATATTGTTTTCATATGAGATTAGATATCTGCATGCTATTTAAAAATAGATCACTATATTTATTAATGCTTCTGTGTATAATTTACAAAGCAGTAAAGAATCTATACAAATCATTTTGTGAATCTTATTTTACTATTTTTCTAGAAACTTTACATTTTTTTCGGTAATTCTTTTTCCTTATTATTAATCATAGATTCTTTACTCTTACAATATATTCTGAATACAGTTTAGCCTCCCTCTACTCCTCCCAATTCCTCCTCAACTCCTCTCCCCTCCAGAACTACTCCCTTTCTGTCACTCATTAGAGAAGAACAGGCAGCCAGGTGTGGTGGTACACGCTTTTAATTGCAGCACTTGGAAGCAATGGGCAAGTGAATCTCTCTGAGTTTGAGGGCAACCTGGTCGACAAAGTAAGTTCCAGGACAGGCCCCAAAGCTACACAGAGAAACTCTGTCTCAAAAAGAAAACAAAATTAAAAAAAAAAAAGAAAAGAACAGGCTTCAAAGATTAAAAAAAAAGGAAATGAAATAAAATATAAGAAGATAGATATCAAATTTGGACAATTCAAGCCAACAGAAAAATAAAAAATCCCCAAGAGAAGGCATGAAGACTCAGAGACCCACACTCATTTGCACATTCTGGAATCCTGAAATTACTAATCTGAAAGCTATAGTCCATACTTAGAGGATTTGGTGCAGACCAATTAAGCCTATTTGAATCCCCTATTTCCATTGGGGATCTTTGGTATTGAAGAAGCTGGGGGGCCAGTTCACAGAGGAGGATGTGGTAGAGAGAAGGCTCAGTGGTGTCAACATAGAGACCCGTGGGTGATGCAGGGTGGATCTGTATGGGGGTGCTAGGAAGTGTGAGCCGAGCTTCACCAAGCAGGAAGCTAGCTAGGGAAAGAAGAGAAAAACTACTCCAGTTTAAAGAGGGGGAAAAAGAAGGAAGTGTTGGAGCCCACCGGGTTTTCTAGTGGCTGTACCCAGCAGGACTGCACGGAAGGTTGATGGGACCACCGGCCTGGGGACCAGGTGTTTGTAAGGGTCTAACTAGCAAGGGGGAGGTCTTTTGCTCCACCCCTTGGCATTGTTATAAATAGACCTTTGGAATAAAGCTCTGGGCCCGTTTGGATAAGGATCCAGGCCCATCTGAAAAAAAAAAAAAAAAAAAAAAAAAAAAAAACCAAAACTCTGTGAGTTCATGAGAATCATTATAACCATCATCAGTTGGTTCTACCACAAGGTTTGTGCAACCATAGCCTTATCATATTTTGCATACAAGACAGAGTGTAGGTCAAAGGTTTTATGATGGGGTTTGTGTTTACATTTCTCTTTTGGTAGCCTGCAGAGTACCTTTCCATGTCAAAGACACCAGAACACAGGAGTGAAGTTTCTCTATAGGCCACACCTCAACCTCTCCATGTTCAACGAGTTATATGGGTATTACCTTCAGTAACGGAGCATCGTAGTCAATTTTTAGAGAGTAACTTGTCATCTTGGCAATAGCCTGGGTTGTTTGAAGATTTTCATGGGACTCTTTCAGATTAACTCAATTGGATGAAAGCCAGCATTGGTACTGGGAAGTTCCTTTGGTGACAAGAAATGGTGAGTTGGGGTGCCATCTCCCTCATTTTTGGAGATTTCATTAGGCTCATCTTCATATATTTTGGGAAGTTTTCACTGCACTAAAATTCCATACCACTCCTCAAATGCCCTTCACTTCTGTCTCTCCTTTCTTTCCTTCCCTCAATTCCATCTCCATACATGTTTCCTGTCTGGTCCTCCTGTTCTTGTCTCCCTTCCCTGACTCTAGTCTGTCCATAAATCTATTCTATTTCCCCTTTCCACCTCCCACAGTGATCAATATTCTCCCACCCCTAGTCCCTGTCTGTGGGTCTAATTTTCTGGGCATATGGATTGTAGCTTGGGTATCATATTTAATGGCTAATAATAAGATACAAGTGAATACATACCATGTTTATATTCCTGGGTCTGGGTTACCTCTTACAGGATGATTTTTAATCTAGTTCCATAAATTTGCCTGCAAATTTCATGATGTCATTTTATTTAAGAGCTGCTTATTTAAGAGTTGTAATACTTTATTGGGTAAATGTATTACAACTTCTTTATCCATTCTTCTGTTAAAAGACATCTAGGCTGTTTCCAACTTCTGGCTATTATGAATAGAGCAGCAATGAACATGATTGAGGAGGCAGTCCTGTAGTAGGATGAAGCATCCTTTGGGAAATGCTAAAGAGTGGTACAGCTGGATGTTGAGGCAGATTCATTCCCAACTTCCTGAGGAACCTCCACAGTGACTGATTTCCATAGTGATTGCACAGGTTTGTACTCCCACCAGCAATGGAGGAGTGTTCCCCTTCTCCACATTCTTGACATGATGAACTGTCACTTCTATTATTGTTCTTAGTCATTCTGATATGTGTAAAATAGAATCTCAAAATAGGTTTGCTTTGCATTTCTCAGATTGCTAAGGATGTTCAAGTATTATTATTGTTGGATGTATGTACCAATCAGATGTTTTAGAGAAATATGAAATTCCATTATTTTAAACCATGTTCAGACATACTTTACTTGGATAGTGACAGAATATGTATTTTTGTTTCACAAACTCAAATTGTAGAGAAGTAACAATCTTAAATCTATTGTGAGCGTTCTAATAACATACAAATCCCAGAGGGACATCTCTGAGATCCAGAAAATTTATAACAGCTAATTTAACAGAATTTTAGTTTTATCTCTATAATAGTGGTAGAAATTTATTTTGCCCCTAAGTGCCCATGAATTCTTTTTTCTAAGTATCTGAAAAAAGAGAAGAAATAGAAACTTCTCAATTTACCTATTTATGGAATTTTTGTTGTTGTTCTTTCCAAATTTATGAGTTAAAACAGTATTTTTTAGAACATACATTTGGGTTAAAGTGTATATTAGTTACACTTATGATTGCTGTTACAAAACACTATTACCAATGCAATTTCTAGAAGAAAAAAATTGTTTGGGCTCAATGTTTTACAAAGTTAGAGTTCATGATATTTGAGCAAAGACATGGCAGGAAGGCAGCATTAGAGCCGTCTCAATATCACATGTAAATAGAATAGAAATTGCAGGAAAATTTCATAATCCTCTTGGCCCAGTGGACAGTTCTCTCACTTTCAATATTTCATCAACAAGGTGATAAATTTGTTAGCGATGAATGAAATTTCATTGGTAGACCAGTATCCCGGGAAGTCTATAATTGACTAATGTTATACTTTGGGTCAGATTCTGTTCTAGTGAGGTTTCTATTGCTGTGTTAAAACATCATGAACAAAAACCATCTGGGGAGGATAGTTTATTTCTACTTATAGTTCACAGTCTGTCTTGAAGGGAAGTTAGGACAGGAACTCCTAACAAGAACCAGGAGGCAGAAACTGAGGAACAGGCAATTGGAGAGTTGCTCCTCATGGTTTACTCACCCTGCATTCTTATGTAACCCAGCACCAACTGCCCAGGGTAGATATATCAAAAATGGGCTGTGCCCTCACACATCAATTATTAATTATTAATACTTTCCATCAGACTTGCCTACAGGATAATGCTATGGAATTATGTTCTCAGTTTAGGTCCCATCCTTCCAGATGAGCCAAGTTTGAATTACTTTGACAAGAAAGTAACTTAACTGTTCACTTTATGAGTATAGACAGACAGGAGATGGCATGCAGTGATGTCAAGCAGAATATGTTCCCTACATTCTGCAGCTCCTGATTTGTCCCCTTCTTTTTCCTAGCACCTATAAAATGATATTAATTATCTTCACCATGTTTTTCTTCTTTTATAGATTGCTTTGTTTTTAGAATATACTTTGTTTCTTAGACTTTAGATAAGGCATTATTATTTCCTCCATGTCTTTGGATGGCTTGATAAGTTTTAATATTTTTTATTTTGAATACACTGCTTTTGGAGACATGTATCACCAACCACTAATTGCTAATCCAAGGAACTGAAGTCAAATTAGAGATTCAACAGAACCAGGCAACTCCAGGCAATTATTGCTGTAGAGACCTCTATGGGGTCTCTCTAATGCTTTTATTCAAAATAGCTCAGGGTTCAAAGCAGGTTCAGAGAAGCAATGATAAACTTTCACCAGATGTGCTCATCACTTTCACCAGATGTACTCAGGGGGGCAGAAAGTCTCATAGCCAAATGAAGGCTGCTTACATAAAGTCTTTGAATGAACTAGAGGAAGGAAACATCTTGCCTGCATAGCATTCTTGATCAGGGAGAAGCATTCTCCCCAGGGGAATAAACAAAGCTCTAAGGGAAATAGTTCATTCAGCAGGATAATGTATAAAAGTCTATATTATATTCAGGATGTAGAGTAGAAATTTATCTCAGTCACTGAGTCAGGTAAGCTAAGATTAGAAATATTTCTTCCAGGATATTTACTCAGTGAATCAAATGAGACCATAAGAAATGTTAAGTATGTTTTTACAAGGTAGAATGGACCATTGATCTTGGGGGTCAAGGTGGAAACAATGGAGAGGACGCAGAAACAGGTACATACAGTCTGCTGAACTTACATTAAGGTGAGTACAGCAGACATATTTTGGCCAGAATATCATGAGTCTAGGCATGAAACCTGAGCTCCATATCCTCAGATCATAAAGAACTAGACACAGACATCCCTTCATTCATTTTTTAATTAAAAATTATTATTAACTAAATTTATTCATTTATTTTATTCTGACCAAAGTTTCTACTGTCTTCTCTCCTTCTATTCCCTACCCCAATATCTTCCATGCTCCCTCCTAATCCACTCCTCCTCTTTCTGTTAAGAAAGGGGAAGACCTCCCATGGGTGTCAAAAAAGCATAGTATACCAAAGTGAGGTAGTGCTAAGCTCCTCTCCTTGTAGTAAGACTGAGCAAGGCAACCCAATATGAGGGATAGGTTCCTAAAAGCCAGCCAGAGTTAGGGAGAGGCTCTGCTTGTACCGCTAGGATGTCCCACATGGAACTGACCTAGGCCTTTCATTCCTTATTTGAGATTTTAATTAATTTCTGGCTGACAATGTAGCCCAAAAGTCAGGGAGTATTGTTATAGTCACAACAACTAACCACATCTTTGACTGTGAAGTTCTCTTTTTAGTTATGGCATTTTAATGCAGGGAATAACACTAATTACATTCACTATCATCAAATTATTCTTTAGCTTTGTGACTGGTATGTGTAATCAAGCTTCTCTTGGGCAAGTAGTTACTTTTCTAACTAAAATGTTAACTTTTGTGTTTTTAAGGACTGGGAAGATAATTCTGTCAATAAGTCCTTTCCTAACAAGTATGAAGACATGACCTTAATACTCCAAATCCATGTGAACAAAGCCAGGCATGGCAATGCAAACTTGATATTTCATCTCTAAGAAGGTGGAATCAGACAGGACCCTGTAACTCACAGGCCAGACTGTACTGTCCATTGGAGGGCTCCATGACAGTGAAAATAGCTCTCATTTTTCTTTCCCCAAACCATGAAGTTCTATTAAAAAAATCTACCTATATCACTGTCTTACTTTGTTTCTCTAGTCTCCTTACAATAATTTTATTCTTAGGGTTTATAATTATTTCTGAGTGGAATAGAGAAAGGAATTTAGAAGGATGCTCCATATTTATATACAATTTTCTATGAACCATTTATTGAAACTTACACCTTTTGTTTACTGTAAGTTAAGAGAATTTCTGTTCTATTCTATTAGTCTACATTTTATTTCTTATTTTATTACCATGCTGTTTGGATTACAATCACTTTGTAGTCTTAAGTAATGATCCAAACTACATTGTGTGGGTGATATTTTATTTGTGCTGAAACGTGGTGATATTTTATAAAGCTTGCCTGGAAATCAAAGGAAATAGCAAGCCATTTTAAGTAAACAAAGAAGTTAGGCAATAGTAGCACACACCCTTAACCCTATCACTTGGCAGGCAGGATCTCGGTGTGTTCAAGACCACACTGGAAACAGAGCCAGGTGTGGTGGCACATGCCTTAAATTCCAAAACTAGTTAACCATGGATGTCTGGAGGTCTGTACAGAAAGACAAGAAGTGGCAGAGCTGTGTAGGAAGAAGAAGTGATGCAGCTGGACAGAGAGCAAATCAGATGGCAGAACACAGGCATATAGACGTGGGTAGACAGGAAGTAACTCACATTTGGAAGCTGCAGAGTTGGTGAGGTAAGGTTGCTGGTGGCTTTCCCTATTTCCCTGATCTCTCTAAGGCTTTGACCCTTATATTTGGCTCCATGTTTTTTATTTAATAAGACCATTTAGAAATTCATCTACAATTGGCACGCAATGGGGGGCATTGATCCACACAGACCAAGGAAGGCTTAAAGATTCTGAACGCACAAAAATGAAGCCACACTAGGCTTCCTGGTCTCACTGTCTCATGCCAGCAGCAGTGCAAACTCATCTCCTGACAGCTGCCTGCAAGATGGAGCTGGTCACCTGCCACCATGAGCTAAGCAGCATGGCTGCAGATTCCCTCCACAGTACACAGAATCTGCAAGCCGCACAGCGTGGTGCATGGTGGACATAGTTTTTGCTAATACAGACAAGAAAAAGGGGGGTAGGGGTTGGGCTACACACTGCTTTAATGGAGGCATAGACCCACTGCTTCCAAGAGTTGGTGGTATGCATGGTTCCCAGACAAGAGCTGGTGGTAAATGGCCCACCACCATGTTGAAAAGCTGAGGTGGATGGAGTCACCAGCCAGACATAGAGAAAGCAAGATGACCAGGTAGAACTGAGAAAAGGTACCAAGCCACATGGCTTAATATAGATAAGAATTATGGGTTAAATAAAGTGTAAGAGCTAGTCAGTAATAAGCCTGAGCTAATGGCCAAGAAGTTATAATTAATATAAGCCTCTGTGTGTTTACTTGGGAGACATGAGTGGGAGAGATTTTTCCTGACCACTGGCAGATCTGGACACAGGAAAACTTCCAACTACAATATTGGACACATATAATTTGAATAGATCCTGATAACTCCTTAAATCTAATTTTGCAGCCCTAATCTTCTAGTATACTTGTCTTATATATTATATAAAAATATTTTCAAATTATGTTGTATTAAATGAAAAACTAAACATTTTATGGACTGTCTTCTTCAGCAGTGTATGTGTGTGTGTGTGTATGTATGTATATGATATAGATATATAGATATATATGTAAAGATCTTTTCTGGAGAAATCAGTGGTAGCTGAAAGATTGAAGTACAAACTATAATTACCTGGAAAACTTGTTCAGAAAAGCTTGTCTCAGGCATTCAGAAAAGCACTTAAATCAGTCTGTTGTGCCCACATGGTTTATAGACTGATTCAATATTGAACATGTGGAGGACTATATTTCAAAATATATTTATAAAAATATAAAACAAATGAAGTTTAGAAACATATTTTTAAATTTTGTTTGCTTTTCTTTATATATATGACTGTTTTTCTATGAATCTGCATGGCAAGATAAGCCTTTTGTGTAATAGTGGTGTGAATGTTAGTATTGTAACTATTTGTATTCTGCTTGGATTTAAGGCCCATGAAAAGACATGCGTGGTGCTACAAATCTAGCAAAGTTGGTTATTAGTATTTATTCAATAAAGTAGATTGTATAACTGATGTTTCACTATTTTTAAAAATTAGTTAAGTTTCTCCTTTTCTATCACAAACATGCTGTTTAGGAATGAAGCCTTGAAAGAAACACTGAAAATCAATCTTTGAAATATTTTCTTAAAAATGAGAACTTTGGCATATGTGAATCTGGTGGTAGAAAATGTAATGTAGTTGCATTTTCTCAAAGCAATTTCAATATTTTTTCTAAAAGTGAAGTAAAAATGTAATTATCATTTATTATTCCAGATAAAAGATTTACTTTAACATAAAAACAAACATCAAAAAACTGAAACTCCTTATCTCTTTTTTTCTTATGGAATATAACTGAAACAATAGAGCATCTCTTTCTATGATCAACTAAGTTTCCTTATTAAGGCCATGATACTTTTCTGAGGTTGTAAAAACATTAACTGAGCTCATTCTAAAAGCAGCTTTATTGACCACAGCAAGACAGTGTCTAACTTAAAGCATGAATTTTAGTTCTCCATGGGGGAAAAATCAGCTCATCATTTGGTAGCTAATATTATGTTGGGGAATTGCAGAGGACTGTAAAGAATCAAGCACATATACTTCATAAATGGAGAATGAAGGAGCTATGTAACCTCTTCCTTCTCAAATGCAAATTATTTCATGACCATACTCCCAAAGGCATTTCATATTAAGTATGCACATATAGTCTAAAAGCAAGTAACAGCACTGTCCATGGGCCACTGTTGTTTTAGAGCTGCTCACTTGGGTGGACCCATCAGCACTTCCTTTCTTTTTTTTTTTAATTAAGAATTTTTTTATTCATTTTACATACCAATCACAGATTCCTCTCTTCCATCTTCCTACCCCTCCATCCTCCCCCCCTCAACCAAACCCCTGATTCCCTTCTACAAGAAGTTAAGGCCTCCCATGGGGAGTCAGCAGAGGCTCATACATTCAGTAGTGACAGGGCCAAGACCCTCCCCCGCCTCAAGGCTGTACAAAGTGTCCCACCATAGGTAGTGGGATCCAAAAAGCCAACTCATGCACAAGGGATAGATCCTGATCCCACTTCCTGGGGGCTCCCCAAGCAGATCAAGCTACACAACTGCCTCGCTTATGCAAAGAGCCTAGTCTATTCCTGTGGAGGCTCCATAGGTGTTGGTCTAATCCAGCAGTTCCTTTCTATATTGGGATTCTTAACATTGTAATGCTGTCAGATAATTGGTAAGTTCAGGTACTTCTGTGAGACAGCTATTGAGTCTTCATCATTCAAAGAGTATAAGAACAAACCTTGGAAAAACAACAAACTTCTTGTACTCCCATGAATAAGCAATGTAGATATAGTTGATATTCCTGTAATCCATAGTTATCATACAGTAGAGATAAAAGCTATACAAGGATTTTGTACTTTCTTGTCTGTTGTCTGCCTGTTTATCATCTTTCTCTTGTTATCAGCTGATTCATCTTCAATTTTTTAACTTACCCATTAATGACTGTCCAAACAAACATTTTTGTATACTTGCTGATTACTAACCAATTTAGAAACATTCTAAGTCAGTCAGATTACAAGGTATACTTAGAGTTATATTATTTCCTAACAAGTTCCTATTGGAATGATATGAGTTATGAAATCATTTATGTTATAATAACAGAATTCTGTTTTGCAAGTCACAGTATATTATTTAATTACTGTATTTGCTTTAAAATGCTTGATATATTTACTACATAACAGCTGTTATGAATATGATAATTGCAGTCATCATGGGATTATATTTTTAATCTTGTGATATACTTTATGTTTTTAAAGATTCACAAATGAATAATTTCATGAATATAAAATAATTTCTGTTATCCATAAATCTAAAATACATGCTTTTAATGACATTGCTGATGATTCTTCTATTTGGCAATGATAAATAAAATGACAGAATGAAATTTATAATAAAATATATATCTTTATAATTAGTGATATCATCTTTACATACATGATTTTCACCACAAAAGAAGTGCCAAAGTTCGTTATGAGTTTTACTCCATAAATGAAAATTCAAGCATGATGATTAAGTTTGGGAAACCTGCACAACTGAAAATTGCCACTGGTGATGTAAACATTCACCTTTTTTCTGTATCCAATCTCTCCATGTAAACAGAGTTTTGCATTTAGTTTTAAATTAATGTCAAGGTTTCAAGTACTCTTTATTAACACTGAAAGGTTTTTATTTAAGCAATGAAGGTGCTTATCATAATGACACTTGATTGTAATTTTACTTGATTTATCCTTCTTACACCTTTACTTTCATTATCAAATCCAAAATGGATTCATTCAAGCTAGCAACAAATAAAAGCTGTAATGTAAATGCTTTTATATTTAAGAATGACTTATTTTTCATTTCTTACAGCCTTTTGTGGAAACACACATTTTAAAACTACTTTTTCAACAAGGCTAATTTATATTTTATGGAGAGTGAAATAGTCTATTTTAAAGAACCTAACACTTTATCTAGAGACCTCAAGTTCTGTCTTGTTAGGACTGGGGAAATATAGAAAAAAAACCCACCATCTGTCCCCACTCCTGTACTGGAACAAGACACTGTATAAATTTACTCTGTGAATAATAATAAAAAAAATTGCAAAGACTTTACCTATTTTGCTTGTTATAGAGTTTTGAAGTCCAAACCAATGTCTATCTTGACAGTCTAAAAGCCACAACTGTTAGATGATGAGATATTGCTATTGTATATTCAGATCTGGCATGGAATCAAAGGTTTCCCAAAGAAGCACAGGTAGGACTTGGGATACAGCTTAGACTGACTTGTATCAATTCAACTATCACTTTTCAGAAACACAATAATAAAAATGTGTGTTAAAACACACCCAACGTAATTGGAAAGTAAAAACAGGAAGACTCAAAAAGTTAAAATTGGGAAATTAAAAAGTGCATTTTAAATAAAACAGAAAATAAAAATAATGATAATCATAATAAATCATTTGAATGACTAATAAGTTTACTACAGTTCTCAAAATTTTATGTACTAAAAGTAAAACAAAGCAGTGATGAACATTAGAATTTAACTGACAAATTAGCTCAATAAATTCAAAATCCAAGAAAATATTGAAAACATTTTGTGGAAAATATCTTCTCTTTTTTAATTTTCAGATTAAAAAATTACAAATTAGAGTTTGCTTTATTTAGTGCTTTAACATCAGTAATCAGAAATTCAAGAACCAAAATTTTTTATTCTTAGTTCTAATGAATCATTTATCTTTGGAAAGGTAAGTACATGTGTTGAAATATAAATGATTAGATTTTCCCCTTCCCTTTCCTCTCTCAAAATCCTCCCATATATGCTTCCTTTTTCTTCATCAATTTCAGCCAATTCATGCCCTCTCTTTTTAATTGTTTCATGCATATATAAATCTGTCTATCTATCGGTCAATCGATAGATAGATAGATGATAGATAGATAGATAGATAGATAGATAGATTTCTAAATATAACTATTCAGTTCATATAATGCTAGCTGTATATGAGCTTTCAGGGCTGACCACTTGCCATTGAATAGGCAATTGCTGTGTTCTCCCCATGAAGGCCTTTGCAGATCTCAGCTTTCCTCAGTTGCCTGAAGTTATTGGTGTAGGGTTGGGGCCTTGTGGGCTTTCTTTATCCAGTTTGGCATGTCCATTGTTATCATCTGGTTCTGCTCACATTTGGCAGTCATGTTGGTGATACTTCATGCAAAATAATTTTAACTTGTAATTCTTTGTTGAAATATAAAAATGTAAATGACAAAGAGCAGAATATTTTGGCTCTTGAAAAATGTTTGTGAAAATAAAAAAATTCTATTTACAAGATGTCATTCCTATACATAACAAAACTAAAGCTAATTTGTATAACCTCAAGATACTTGTATCTTTCTTTCCTCAAAAATATTTTTATAATATTTTTATTGGGCAGCATTTAGTCACAGATTGGTAGTTTATCTAACAATTTGGTGCCTTTTCCAAAATAGACACATCTCATAACACTGACTAAGAAAAAAATCCACATTTTGCTGCTTTCTCTTTTTATCTGTCTTCTTTATACACATTGATTAACATTAATATTCTTGGTATAATGTAGTTCATATTTGTCATTTAAGTAGGTATTTAATGTTTTCTTTTCCTGTTTTATACATAACAGCGATCTATAAATTAAAGAGTTATCAGCAAGAGCTCCATACTAAAAATGGTTATGTAACTTCTTTTTTGTATCAGTCAATCTTTTTAACTATAAATATAGTCATTGATTTTTCCCAACCTTTTGGACATTGAAAGATGATGATTTTGTTTGAAGTATTCATAATTAATTACAGTTTAGAGTTTGCTTTATTTATTTAACATCAGTGATCAGAAATTCAAGAATCAAAATTTTTATTCTTAATTTTAATGAGTCATTTATCTTTGGAAAGGTATGTGTTAAAATATAAATGTTTAGGTTTCTTTGGAAGAATGCAAGTCTCTCCTGACTTTGGTGTATTAAGAACAATTTTGCTTTAAACAATATTTTGTTTTACTAATTTTCTTTTAAACACCTCTCATATAGATATTCTCTCTGCATAATGTCTGGTTGTTTGTCTTTGCATCTTTCCCCATCTGCTGCTGGAAGAAGCTTCTCTGATGATGACTGGATAAGGCACTAATCTACAAGTACACCAAAATATCATTAGGATTCGTTTTATTGATACCTTTTTTTTTTTACTTGTAGTTTAGTTTTAACCATAGCTTTCTTGGTTATCTAGTCTCTGGTTCTTAATTACCATGGGAAACTTGGTATGGGTCCCTTCTTGTGGTGTAGGCTTTAGATCAAATTGGACATTGGTGGGCTACTCCCACAAGTTGTGTGATACTGTTGCCCTAGCATAGTTACAGGCAAGAAGAATTGTATGTCAAAGGATTTATGCCTGGTTTAATGTCCATGTCCTGCACCAAGGACTCTAGACCTAGGGGTAAAAGCTGCATGCAGGCACCAGCTAGACTTCTCCATGTTAAATGAGTTATGTGGGTGCTGCCCTTGGCAATGAGACCTGACTGTCAGTTTGCAGAGAGCAACCCTCTATCCCAGCATCAGCTAGTATTGTTTGGTAATCTCAACAAGGCTTCCTTGGGCAACAACTTGATAGATACAAATGAGTCCCACCACTAGACGACTTTCCTAGCAACAGTGACAGTCAATTGAGACTCCTTATGCCAATTACTAGAAGTCCTCATTAAGATCACTCTCATGGATTTTAAAGAGTTTTCTCTGTGCTAGGTTCTCACACCACCCCCAAAAGCCTGTCAATTCCAGTCATCTCTGCCTACATTCTCTACTTCCACCTCAACTTGCCCCATACCTGACCCCCAGGTTCCCCCTCCGCTTCCTGTTAGACTATATAAAATCTATTCTATTTCCCTCTACAGGGAGACCCATGTATATCCCACAGACCCCCTCTCTACCTAACCTCTCTGGGTTTGCAGATTGCTGCTTGATTATCATTTACTTAAAGGCTTGTATCCACTTATATAAGCAAATACATGCCATATTTATCTCTCTCAGTATGGGTTACCTCCCCCAGGATAATTTTGTTCTAGTTCTATCCATTTGCCTACAATTTTCATGATGTCATTTTTTTAAGACCTGGGTGGTACTTCATTGTGTAAATATACCACACTTTCTTTATCCGTTCATCTGTTGAGATATCTAGGTTGTTTCCAGTTTCTGGATATTATGAATACAGCTTGAATGAACATGGCTGAGCATGGGTCCCTGTGGTATGATGGAGCATCTTTTGAGTATATTCCCAGGAATATTATGACTAGATCTTGAAGTAGAATGATTCCCAACTTTCTTAGGAACTTCCATGTTAATGTCCATAGTGGCTGTACAAGTTTGCACTCCCACCAACCATGGAGGAGTTTTCCTCATGCAACAGTATGAACTGTCACTTGTGTTACTGATCTTAGCCATTCTGAAAGGTGTAAGATGGAATCTCAAAGTAGTTTTGATTTGTATTTCACCAATAGCTAAGGATGTTGAACATTTATTTAAGTGTTCCTCAGAAATTAGCGTTTTCTCTACTGAGAATTCTCTTTTTAGGTCTGGGCACCATTTTTTAATTGGATTATTTAGTTTGTTGTCTAATTTTTTGAGTTCTTTAAGTTCTTTAAAATATTTTAAATATTCTGTCAGATGTGGAGTTGTTGAAAATCTTTTCCCATTCTGTGGGCTTCTGCTTTGCCCTATTGATGGTGTCTTTTACCATACAGAATCTTTTCAGTTTCAAGAGTTCCCATTTATTTTGTTGTTGATTTTAATTCCTGTGCTGTGTTCTCTTCAGATTGCTATCTCCTGTGCCAATGCATTCAATGCTCGTTCTCACTTTCTCTTCTATCAGGTTCAACATATCTGGTTTTATGTAGAGGTATTTGATCCAGTTGGATGTTAGCTTGTGTATGGCAAGAGGTAGATGTAATAGAATCTATTTCTATTCTCCAGTATCCAGTTTGAGCAGCATCATTTGTTAAAGATGGCTATCTTTTTTTTAAGTATATATTTCTGGCATTTTTTAAAAATCAAAATTCAAGGGTTTATTTCAAGGGTGTTTGGGTTTATTTCTAGTTCTTCATTTGGATTTCATTCATCAGTTTGTCTGTTTTTCTTACTATAGCTCTAGAGTACAACTTGCAATCGGGCACTGTGAGTTCTTTAGAAGTTCTGTTATTGTTCCAGATTACTTTCAGATATCCTGAGTTTTTACTTTTCCATATATAGTTGAGAATTCTCTATTCAAGGTCTGCAAAGAATAGTGTTAAAAATTTGGTGAAGATTGTATTGAATCTATAGATTGCTTTTGGTAGGATGGCCATGTTTACTAAGTTAATGCTACCCATCCATGAGCATGGGAGAACTTCTTATCTTCTGATGTCTTCTTCAATTTCTTTCTTTAAAGACCTGAAGTTTTGTCATGCAAGTTCTTCACTTGCTTGGTTAGGGTTACCCCAAGATATTATATAATGTGTGTAGGTATTGTGAAGAGTGTTGTTCCTTTGATTTATTTCAAAACTGCCCATTTGTCATTTGAATATAAAAGGGATACTGAATTTTTTTTAGTTATTCTTGTATCCAGCCACTTTGCTATTTATCAGTTCTAGCAGTTTCCTGGTTGAATTTTTCTAGTCACTTATGCGTACTATATTATCTTCAAATAATGATTCTTTGACTTCTTCCTTTCCAATTTGTATACCCTTGACCTCCTTCACTTGTCTTGTTGCTCTAGATAAGACTTCAAGTACTATATTGAACAGGTATGGAGGGAGTGGACACCTTGTCTTGTTTCTTTGGGAAGGCAGGGCAGTGATGAAATTGTCTACAAGGGCATGATGCTTATGTTGGCCTCAACTTTCCAAAGCAGTCATTAGTGATGAGAGATATAAACCAGAATGGACAAAGCTGGACAAGCTTTTCATAAAGATCATTTGATATGAATGCAGAAGAAAATTTTAGTTTTATAGGTAAAAAGATCCCTTTTATTTAAGTGTAGGAATCAAATGCAATAAGGATGATGAGGGCCAGGGAGTGATATGTCTTTCAGCATCAGTGCATTCTATTGCTTCTTTAAACAAAACAAAACAAAACAAACAAACAAAAAAACCCACAACAGCATACTACCCAAAACTCACCCTGCTCATTTTCAAAATCTGATCTGTAGTATTGCCATAGTCCTAGAATTGTAAATGTTTCATGAGTACTTAAAATATCTTCTTAAATTATAATTTTCAAGTGATAGTGTTATGGCTTTTCTGGGTTGTCAGCTTGACTACATCTGGAATTCCCTAAACCAAAATGCCTGGGCATACCTCTGGCATTTTTTTAATGAAATCATTTGAAATGAGAAGACAAACTTCTGTTCTAGATCTTTGAGTTGGAAGGATCTACCTTTTATGTAGGTCCCACTTTTTGCTCTTCCTAACAATTCCATTCCTTCATTGCCATTAGAGCCTAATTATCTAGGATTGTGACATATACTGAAGACCAGCTGAGGCATTCAACTTGGTGGACTGAATAGCTATTGGATTCTTTAAAAAAAATTTATTTATTTTCTTATTTATGTTACATTCTGGCCAAAGATTCTCCTCCATCCTCTACTCTCAGTCCCTCCCTGCACCCTTCCTTAATTTCCATTCCCCCAATCTACTTGTTCTACATTTTTGTTTAGGAAAGGGCAGGTTTCCCAGGAGTATCAACCAAACATGGCACATGGAGTTGCATTAAGACTAAGCACCTCCCCATTAATGCTGTACTAATGCTGGGCAAGGTGACCCAGTATGAGTGAGTAGTAGGGTCCCAAAAGCCAATAAAACTGTCAGAGGCAGCCCCTGTTCCCTTTGTTAGGAGCCACACAAAAGGACCAAGCTACCCAACTATAACGTATATGTAGAGGGCCTAGGTCAGTCCCATGCAGACTCTGTGGTTGTGAGTTCAGTCTCTGTGAGCCCCTACGACTCAAAGTTAGTTGATTGTGTGAGAGTTTTTTTTTTTTTTTTTAAATCTTGCTCTGTAGACCAGGCTGGCCTCAAACTCACAAGAGATCAGCCTGGCTCTGCCTCCCAAGTACTGGGATTAAAGGCGTGCACCACTGCCATCTGGCTGATTTTGTGAGTTTTATTGTGGTGTCCTTGACCTCTCTGGTTCCTATAATCCTTTCTCCCCTTCTGCCGAACTCTCTGAACTCCACCTAATTTTTTTCCATCAGTTACTGGATGAAGCCTCTCTAATGACACCTGAATTAGGCGCCATACCAATCACAGGAGATGGCCAGTTCAAGCTACATATCTGCTATTGCTAGTAGACTTAGCTGGTGTCATCCTTGTAGATTTCTGGGAAATTCCCTTGTGCAAACTTTTTAACTGACCCTGAAATGCCCCACTTTCTAGCAATTTCCCCCTCACAGCCCCAAATTGATTGCTCATGTTCCCATCCCCATCTACTCTCAGTCCATTCATGAAATCTCTTCTATTTGCCCTTCCCACAGAGAACCTGGCATCCCCCATTGAACTTTCCTTGTTATGTAATGTCTAGGTCTATAGACTGTAGCATAGTTATCCTTTATTTTGTAGCTACTATCCACTTATGAGTGTGTACACACCATGTTTGTCTTTCTGGGTAACCTCACTCAGGATAATTCTTTTCTAGTTCAACCCATTTGCTTTCAAATTTCTTGGTGTCCTTGTTTTTAACAGCTGAGTGATAATACTATTATGTAAGTATACCATATTTTCTTTATCCATTCCTCGTTTGAGGGACATTTAGGTTGTTTCCAGTTTCTGGCTATTAAAGATAAAGCTGCTCTGAACAAATATGAGCAAGTGCCCTTGTGGTATGATTAATCATGCTTTGGGTTTATGCTCAAGAGTGGTATAGATGGGTCTTGTGTTAGATTGAGTCTCAATTTTCTGAGAAATACCTTACTCACTTTCAAAATGGCTGTACAATTGTGAATTCCCACAAGCACTGGAGGATGTTCCCCTTGCTCCACATCCTTTCCAGCATGAGCTATTGCTTGTGGGTTTTTGTTTGTTTGTTTTGTTTTGTTTTTTGTTTTATGGTTTTTTTTTTATCTTAGCCATTCAGACAGATGTAAGATAGAATCTCAGAGTCATTTTGATTTGCATTTCCTTGATGGCTAAGATTTTTGATAATCTCCTTAAATCTTTCTCAGCCATTTGCAATTCTTCTGTTGAGAATTATCTGTTTAGATCTGTCCTCCTTTTTAAATTGGATTAATGGGTTTGTTGATTTCTAGTTTCTTGAGTTCTTTACATATTTTGGAAATTAGCCCTCTGACAAATTCTTATACCATCTGTTGGTAGATAGCCTTTATTGGATGAGCTGGACTACAGCCTAAAAGTCATTCCAATAAATATACTGGATGCCTCCTTTTATATACTTTATAATATTCCCATGAAGATTTATAGTTGGAAGTTTTCCTGTGTCTCATCCTGTCTGCAGCCACTCAGACCCAAGTAAACATACCCAGGCTTATATTAATTAAAACTGCTCAGCCATTAGATCAGGCTTCCTACTGACTAGCTCTTACACTTAAAATCAGCCCATTTCAGTTAATCTATATGTCACCACAAGCTCTGTGGTTTTATCTGTGTACCATTGCATGCTGCTCCCTGGACAGTGGGCTTGCATCTGCTGATTCAGCCTTCCTGTTCCCAGAATTCTCCTTGTCTGCTTATCACCCCTATACTTTCTGCTGGCTAATGGCCAATTAGCATTTTACTTATCAACCAATCAAAGCAACACATTCACATCATACAGAGCTACATCACCTATCATTTCCCCTTTTCTTTCTATTTATTCATTTCATCTTTCTTTCTAATTAAAGGGAGGTTTTAACTTCAACATAGTAAAATTACATACAACAAAACAGTTATCAAGCAAGAATTACAGTTATAATATTTAGGCTATTTGTATTTGGCAAAATTAAAGAAATATTTTATCATCTATCTTATATTTGTGAGTCTAAAGTTTTATATCTATCTTTTCTCTTATCATAACCAAGGAAAACCATAATTATAACTATCTAACATATAAAATCAAAGCCCTCAGAAGGATACAATATTACCTAAGTAAACAGAAAGAACATTGTAAGCAACTTTGAAAAATCTTGAATGACAGAGACAGCTGCCTTCCTGGACAGTCATCCAAAGTTCTTCTGTAATGTTGGGGCATCAATCTTCAGCCCATAGGCCTAGTCTCTCAGTGATTTTTTTCTCTGTGTCCTGTAGAATGTCTGGCATTTTCTTCTGTGAAGCAGAAACCTGAAGGACCATCTCACCTTGCAAAGTTCATTGGTCACCTTCCCATGGGTCCTGCATGTCCAGTTTATATGACATTTTGTCAAGCAGTCCAGGCAAGAACAATTTTTTGCCAAAATGGCTATTTTTGCCAAGAAGAAGATAAACTCCACATAGAGTGCCTTCGATACCCATCTTTCTCTTTGAAGTAAATGGGTGCTGCCAGGAGCAGACTATCTCAATGTCCAGAAAAGTCTAAGTTTTTAAAACATTTTAAGTGCCATATTCTGTAGGTCTTTGAAGTGTTTGAAGATTACCTACCTAACTGAAGTATATCTATGTATACCTAGAAAACTTAACATGACTATAAGTTTGACTATCATATAAGACTAATTGTTAATCTGTATTTCTTAATTATCCATTACAATTTAAATGAGCTGCACAAACATAATACCCTGAACAAGAGTAGAAATATACATACAGTATATCAAAATTAACTTTAAATTTGTATCAATAAACTAAAATCTATACCATTGTAAAACATTTTAAGCAAGTTGCTCTTTAAAAGTAGGTTCAACAATCCACCCTTTTGTCCTATCATATCTATACCCTATGTTTCCATATCATAGCCCCCTTTCTTCTTTTAGAAAGATATCAACTATGGCCAATAACAATTTGTAACCAACAATCTACACAAACATTCATAATCCATTTTTTTGGGAATGTGGGCACAGTTTTCTAGGCTACTTTCTGCTGATAGAGGGTGCTGTTAGTCTTATGGGAACACAAAGAATATTTTAGGATTATGGTCAAGTACTGACTGAAATAGTCTGTGAGGCTGCATTGTCTGAGCCAGTTGCCTTTAAACCATTGTTGAACATTGTATCATCTGGGCCATGGTGTCACTGGAGACCATTCAGGGGGTCTTGGCTGGTCAAACCATATTAGCCTGGAAGCAATCCACAGGTTCTCATCTTCTGTGGAAACAAAAGCAGAACCTCTTTTCCAAGGCAATGTATCATTAGACATAGATTTGGAAATCAAGATATCTTTAAAACATATGTATTGATTTAACTCAGCAGCTTTTACAATCTGTAAAGTCTTTCTGTAGTTAAAAATCCCAAAGACAACACAATCCAGGTTCTCTGTGTAATATCCATCTTTATGTGACAATTTTTTTATATTACTTTTACTGTCTCTTTAAAGACTTTATTTTTTAAATCTATTTCTTTATATAACTGTCTATATTCATTTTCTTCTCTCTTCCAAGCCTATGTACATTTTAACACACACTGTAAACCATTTTAAAGTCTTGTTCCATCTGAATCTGCCTAATTGTGAATCTGTTGCTTTAAACTGCAGCATTACCAGGACTGAAATGGCAGCTTTGGCTGCTGGCTCTGCACACCTCAGTTTTTCAACATGGCAGTGTGCTGTAGGATTTTCTCTATGCTGTGAATGTGTTGCTCTGATTGGTTAATAAAGAAAATGCTGATTGGCCAATAGCCAGGCAGGAATGCTGGCGGGACAAAGAGAGAGGAGAATTCTGGGAAGTGGAAGGCTAAGTCAGGAGACGCTGCCAGCAGCCACCATGAGAAGCAACATGTAAGATACAGGTAAGCCATGAGCCACATGACAAGGTACAGATTTATAGAAATGGGTTAATTTAAGATGTAAGAACTAGATAACAAGAAGCCTCCCACGGCCATACAGTTTATAAGTAATATAAGCTTCTAAGTGATTATTTTATAAGTGGGCTGCAGGACTGCAGGGACTTGGCAGGGCCCAGAGAGAAACTCTCCAGTTCCAGTGGTAGCATGTTTACCACCAGCTCTGGCTCTGGGAGACGTGTGTACCACCGACTCTAAGAAGCAGTGGGTCTATGCTTCCATTAAAGCAGCATGTAGTCCTGAAACCATTTTTTTTTGGTCTGTACTAGCAAAGGCTAAATCTACCACTCACAACACTGTGTGTCTTGGAGATGCCTCTGTGTACCGCAGCAGGAATCAACCATACCACTTAGCTCATGGCGGCTGGGGCCAGCTCCATCTCACAGGCAGCTGTCAGGAGATGAGTCTTCGCTGCTGCTGGTTTGAGACTGTGAGACTAGGAAGCCCAGTGTGGCTCTGTTTCTGTGCATTCAGAATCTTTAAACTTTCTTAGGTCTATATGGCATGACAGTGAGTGCTGATGGCAGTCAGTTTTTCCGTGTCCCATCTGGCCCACAATCAGGAAAAATCTCTCTCACACACTGGTCCTGCAGCAGCTCAGACCCAAATAAACACACACAGGATAATATTATTTTTAAACTCTGCCATGGCAGACTTCTTGTTATCTAGTTCTTATATCTTAAATTAACCCATTTCTATAAATCTGTACTTTGCCACGTGGCCGTGGCTTACTGGTCTGCTGGCATGTTGTTCCTTTGGTGGTAGCTGGCGTCTCCTCTTCAGTTCTGTTTTTCCTTCCCAGAATTCTCCTTGTCTGCTTACTCTGCCTATACTTCCTGCCTGACTACTGGCCAACCAGCAGTTTATTAAACCAGTGTATAAAATCATTATCCCACAGCAAAGATTTCTTTATTTTTCTTTTGCTGAAAATAGGTTTGTTTTCATACAGTGTATTCTAATTACAGCATTCTTCCCAAGCATGAAAATCTCTTCTGAAGCACTGGAATGTCTTTGTTTGTGTACCCTTTAGGAGAGAGTCTATGAAGACCTGGTGGTTTGTCAAACTCATAGGGGTCTCAGACGTACATTGGTGGCACCTCCAAATGTGATAAAGTAGAGACCCAAATACCACTCAGCCTGACCAGAGTTTAAATTGAGAGTCTGTATCATTTTACTAGCATCTGCCTGGAGACAAACACTTCTAATACAGCAGCTTTGAATGTATTTTACAAAGAAATTTTAAAGGCAAGGAATAAAGAAAAGCTATATCCTAGTTGGCAATTACATGGAATGATAAAGCAAGCAACCAATTTAATAGAAGCTCAAACATGGAATTTGCTAGGATATTTCAACTATAAGTATTAGATAAGAGTTGGGTGCTTTCCCAAGGGACTTTTCACCGTAAGGTTAGGAAAAGGAGGGATCAGTTTCAACTTAAAACAAAATCGGCTCTAGCTGAAACAAGGTGGGGAAATCTTGCTCCAGTCACACTCACCTATGCTCTGCCAGCCAACTCCCAGATATAGCTTCGGTCTCTAGTCCACCTTGGCCTACTCTGTCCACCTCTGCTTTTACTATCCTCAACTGCTGGGTTCTGACAAGGACTCCAGCACTTGCCCACAACACAGACCCCTCACTCACACATCATATCCAACTTTTAAGTCCAGCCATGTCTTGCCAGGGTCTACATTACTCAGAAAACCCTATCTTCTCTCTCCAGACACTTTTCTCAACTTTCGTATATACACTCATACTGTCACTGCTCCAAAGGCAGTGGGACCTGGCAGAATGGTACCAATGAATGAAATGGACTAAAGTCTCATGCAATAGCCAACTTCATTTAGAGTATCAGGCAATTTATAGTTTTAGAATTAAGAAAGGTCATATGAGTAAAGTTCACATGAGTTTAAACTGTAAACATTCTGAATAACAACAGCAAGCAGCAATGGGTAATCAATCGGAAGCAAACCCACTCCTGTCTGTTACAACTGGGAGTAACATGAAAAGGCATTCCAAGAACAATCCTGTGTCTTGAACAAACAGATCATAAGACTTGTCCTGATTTCTTTGAATATTCTCATAAGCTCTCAATATTTTCCTCACACAAAGCCCTTTCTGACATCATACGATAAGCTTGGGCTGGGATGTACATCCTCTGTGTCAGATCACTCTTCTGAGTCAAGCTGACACCATTCTACTTAAGCTATAATAAAACTTTAGACCCAATATGTCCTGTTCAGCCTTTGCTCTATTTATGTCTCCTATATACCTAAAGGCATAAAACTAAAAAATTAGTCATAATAGACAGATTGCTTTCGAAGAATACAAACAATATAAAACACCAAAGAATTGAAGGAGCTTAAATAAGATACAATGAACCACCTTAGTGAACTTAAAGTCAGTAAGTGGCTGGGAGATTTCCAAGAAAACACAAACAAAAAGCTTATGGAAATGCGAAAGTCAACATAAGATTTGAAAACTGAATTCAATGAAAAGACAGAAAATTAAAAGAAATCTCATTCTGAAATGAAGACAGAAGTAAAAAATTTAATAACCCAAAGAAAGCTCCTAGTAAATTCTTACAAGTAGAATGAATCAAATAGAATATTGACTATCAGGACTAAAAGATAAAGTAGAGGAACTAAACCAAACAAGCTCAGAACATGATTTTTTTTAAAACTATAGAAAAGGAACATTCTGGATGTGTAGCATACCATAAAAATCACAAAAGTTTGAACCATAAGAAGAGATGAGGAAGAAACACCCTAGGTAAATGGCATATAATATATCATCAACATAGCATAAAAGAAAATATCCACAAACCAAGGAAAGTGATATCCATATAAATATAAGAGCATACAGAACACCAAATATACATGTCTAGAAAACAAAGTCCCCACAGAATACCATAGATAAAATACTAACTAAACAGAGCAAAGATAGTGCATTGAAAGCTTCAAGAAAGAGAGGAAAAAATCCTCATCATATATTAAGGAAAATCCCTCAGAAAAACAGTTGATTTTTCCATCAAAACTTTGAAAATTATATAAGCCTGGATCAGTCCATTCTTTTTCCTAAAATATCACCTGGACAAGCAAGATTGCTATGGTAGTTTGATTGGGAATGATACACACAAATTTGTGTGGTCGAATTATTGGCTTCCAATTGGTGGGACTATTTAGGGTAGGATTAAGACATAGATGGTCTCATTGGTGGAGGTATGCCATTGAATGCAGGCTTTGATGTTTTGAAAAGTGTCATTCCCAGTGTGTCTCTCTGCTTCCAATTGGTGGATCAGGATGAGGACTTTCAGAAGCTATTCCAGCACCACACCTGCCAAAAATACTAACATGATGATGGTAGACTTCTATCCCTCTGGAATGCTAAACCCTGAATAAATCAAGCTGATAAATACTACCTGCCGTAGTTAAAAGAGAAAAAAAAAACTTTCCATGATACAAAGAATAAACAAAGTTTATACCATTAGTGAAACCTTAAAAAAATAGTGAAAAGAATTCATGCTTAGGTGAGAAATAGGCATAGTTAAGAGACCATTAAAGGAAAACAAACAACGATATAATTATAAGACAGAAGGTAACAATGAGAACACAAATTTAAAAAAAACAAGCAACAAAATGATTGATTAAAAATATTTATTCAATATTAAATTTTAAATAATAACTTTAAATATTCCCCAGCCAAAGACAGTGGCTGGATGAATGGATAAATTTTTTTAAAAAATGTCTCTCTGTTGTGTGCAATACATTCAGCTTTTAGGATAGGCATCACCTTAGAGTAATAGGATGGGAAAAAGTGCTTTCAATACGTTGAAACCAGGAAACAAGAAGGTGCCATTATCCTGATAGCTAATGGAACAGACCTCAATTTAAATAATATTAGAAGAGCTAAAGTCATATACTCCATTCCACTTAAGGGAATAAGAAACCAAGAATATAGTGTTATCTTAAATATATGTACATCAAATTAAGGTGAAAAAATTTCATGAAGAGACTACTACCATCATGAAATACAAAGATTAACACCAACCCATTAATAGTAGGTGATTTCAGTTCCTTACTTATTCCAATAGGCTATTTAGACAAAAAATAACTAGCAGAGAAGCATCAGCATTAAATGACATCATATGTCAAATTCTCATAGCAAATATATACAGAATATTCCATCCTCAAACTAAGGCATATACATTCTACATAGCAGCACATGGATGATTCTCAAAAAAAATTCTCCTGTGACACAAAAAAAGCTTGAGAAATTATGCAAGATTGCTATAACTTTATGTGTCTTATCAGGACACAATTAAGTGAAACTAAAAATTGTCAGAAAACAAATTGTTAGTTAATAAGTACAAAAACTCATGTAGAGTTAAACTACTCATTATTGAATGAAGAATTGGTCAAAGAAGAAATAAAAAAGAAATAATTTTTCCAAAACTAAATGAAAATGAAAACACAGAACAACAAAACATATGTGATAGATTAAAGTCATCCCATAAAAGGGAATTTTACAGGTTTAAGTGCCTGCATTTAAAAACCAGGAAGAGGTCAAATAAATAACTAAATGATTCAACTTAAGAATTTGAAAAACATGAGCAAATTAATCCTAGAATTCAGTAGATGATAGGAAATTCTTTAAGAAAATAAATCAGCAAACACTTGGCCCAAGTAACCCAAAGAAAGAAAGACACAAAATAGCAGAATCAGATATGAATGGGATAAAAATTACAACAAAACACTAAAGAAATTCTGAATCTTATAAGGGAATGCTTTAAATTCCTGTATTCCATTAACAGGGAAAAGCTAAAATCAATGAATGAATTCATAGATTCATAAAAATCAGCAAAATTAAACCCAAAGGTGTTCAACAATCTAAGTAGTCCCACAACAAAAAAGAAGATAAGAACACTAATAAATCCCTCAGTCATTGGATGGGGTTTCTAGCATGACAATTAGGGTGTTTGGCCATCCCATCACCAGAGTGGGTCAGTTCAGGCTGTCTCTCGACCATTGCCAGCAGTCCACTGTGGGGGTATCCTTGTAGATTTCTGTGGACCTCTCTAGCATCTTGCCTCTTCCTATTCTCATGTGGTCCTCATTCATCATGGTCTCCTATTCCTTGTTCTCTCTCTCTGTTGTTGATCCATCTGGGGTCTCCCACTCCCCCAAGCTCTCTTTCCCTCGACCCTCGCCCTTCATTTCCCCCACTTATGACCAGGCTGTTAATGAAGATCTCATCCATTTCTCTGTCATTGGGTTATCCCTGTGTCTTTCTTTGGGTCCTGTTTTCCAGGTAGCCTCCCTGGTGATGTGAGTAGCAGTCCAGTCATCCTTGCTCCACATCTAGTATTCTCCTATGAGTGAGTACATACCATGTTTGTCTTTCTGAGTCTAGGTTACCTCACTCAGTATGATTTTTTTCTAGATTCCTCCATTTGCCTGCAAACCTCATGATGTCATTGTTTTTCTCTGCTGAGTAGTATTCCATTGTGTATATGTACCACATTTTCTTAATCCGTTCTTCAGTTGAGGGGAATCTAGGTTGTTTCAAGGTTCTGGCAACTATGAATAATGCTGCTATGAACATAGCTGAGCAAGTGCCCTTGTGGTATGATTGAGCATTCCTTGGGTATATGCCCAAGAGTGGTATAGCTGGATCTTGGGGGAGATTGATTCCCAATTTTCTAAGAAAGCACCATATTGATTTCCAAAGTGGCTGTACAAGCTTGCATTCCCACCAGCAGTGGAGGAGAGTTCCCCTAGCTCCACATCCTCTCCAGCATAAGGTGTCTTCAGTGTTTTTGATATTAGCCATTCTGACAGGTGTAAGGTGGTATCTCAGAGTTGTTTTTGGCTAGGCCCCGGGCAGGACTCCGGGAGTCCAATTGGCGAGAAAGAGGAGGGTCTATATGAGCGAGAATTGTTGAGACCAGGGTTGGATAAAGCACAGGGAAAAATAGCCAAATGAATGGAAACACATGAACTATGAACCAATGGCTGAGGGGCCCCCAACTGGATCAGGCCCTCTGAATAAGTGAGACAATTGATTGCCTTGAACTGTTTGGGAGGCATCCAGGCAGTGGGACCAGGTCCTGTGCTCATTGCATGAGTTGGCTGTTTGAAACCTGGGGCTTATGCAGGGTCGCTTGCCTCAGCCAGGGAGGAGGGGACTGGCCCTGCTTGGACTGAGTCTACCAGGTTGATCTCAGTCCTCGGGGGAGGCTTTGCTCTGGAGGGGGTGGGAATGGGGGGTGAGCTGGGGGAAAGGTGAGGGGGGTAGGAGGGGGGAGAACAAGGGAATCCGTAACTGACATGTGGAACTGAATGGTATTGTAAAATAAAAAAAAGAACACTAATAAAAAGGCTTTGAATACAAAAAAATACAGGCCCAGATGCATTCAAGCAGAATTCTATCAGCTTTGCAAAGACCTACTTTTGAGCCTTCTTAGATTACTGAAAAGAAACAAACAAAAAGCAAATGACAACAACAAGAAATAATTCACCAGGATTACTGCCAAAACCTTTCTATGAAGTCAGGATTACTCTAATACCAAGATTGGGGGGTGGGGGAAAGCAACTAAACAGAAAACTGAGGGCCAATATTTCTGATGAACCTAGGTTAAAAAAACCCTCTACAAAATACTTTCCAACTATATACAGTCAGACATATTACACACACACACACACACACACACACACACACACGTACACATAAGTATGTACCCATCATGACCACGTTGATATTATCCTGCTGATGCAGGGATGGTCAACATACCCACGACAATCAATGTAATAAATAAGATAAATGAATTTAAAACAAAAATTACATGCTCATCTAATTTTGACAAAATCCAACATTCTTTCATGATTAAGAAAAAACACTAGAGAGAATTGTAATAAGGCAATTTACTTCAAATGGAGCAATAATGCAAGAGAAGAAAATTAAAGGGATTAAAAATGAGGCTGGGAGAAAGCATAAAAGTTCCCCTACTTGAAGATGCTGTATATTATATACAAAAGATGCCCAATATTCTAATATAAACTGGGAGAAATGATCACCAGTATCCCCAAGGCTTTTGTTTGATTATCCATGTCTGTCAGGATATAGAATCACCTTATAAAAATCAAGAACTTTTATGTACACTGAAAACGAACACACTAAGATTGGGATCATGGACACATATAAATAAAATATCTAGGAATAAACCTAACAAACAAGATTAAAGACTTCTACAAAGAAAACTTTAAATCTATAAAGACAGAGAGAAGGACACTGGAAAATGGAAAGACATCCCATTTTCTTGGAGTGGTAGAATTAATATTGTGAAAATGACCATTCTACCATAAGCCATTTATAGATTCAATGCAATCCCTATCAAAAATGTCTGAAACATTTTTCACAGAAGTAGAAAAAGAATTCTTAAATTCAAACAGAACCATATCAGAACTAAATAGAGAAAAACAAAAACAAAATAAAAAACCAAAACAAAAGAAGCAAAAACAAATAAACAAAAAACATACACATAGAGAAAAAGACAATTTCAAGCAAAAAGAAAAATGCTGGAAGAATTAAAATTACAGATCTGAAGATACATTACAGGGCCATAATCATAAAAAAAATATAATGCTGGCACATGAGAGGACATGTAGACTGATGAAGCAAAATTGAAGGCCTAAATATGAGTACATGTAACTACAGGCATATATGTAACAATGATGCCAAAACATTGACTGAGGAAAGAACCATCTTCAACAAATGCTTGGAATGTCCACATGATGAAGCATGGAATTGTACCTCCACCTATCACCCTGCACAGAAAACAAACTGAAAAGGGATCAAAGACTTATATGAAACTTGAAATACTGAAACTGTTAGAAGACAATATAGGCACTACACTATGTAATATCTCTTTACAAAAGACTGTCTGAATACAATTACAGTTGCCAAGAATTAAGGTCAACAGTTAAAAAATGAGGCCTCACTAAAAAGCTAAAAATCCTTTGCACATATAATGAAGCAATAAATCAAATGAAGAGAAAGCCCACAGAATATGAAGAAAACTTTGTCAACTATACATTTGACAAGTATTAATATCTGGAATATATTTAAAAACTCAAAACATAAAGAGCCAAAAAGGTCCCATACAAAAAATCATACAAATCAAAGGAGTGAGTCCTCAAGAAAAGAAATAAAAGAGACTAAGAAATACCTCAAAAAGTTATCATCATCTGTAGCAATTAGGAAAGTGAAAAATCAAATTAGACATTTGATTTTAACCCTACTCATCATGGGAGAGATCAAAGGAACGATTGCCAACAAACCCAGTAGAGGATGTGGGGAAAAGGGTACCCTTACTCACTGTTAGTGTCATGTAAACTGTTCTAGCCCCTCTGGAAATTGATATGAACAACTTTAAACAACCATAAAACTAAATCTACAATACAAGTCAGCTATAGCATTCCTTGGCATATACACAAAGTACACAATATACTCCACAGGATTTTCATAGGTGTTCTATTCACAAAAATTAGGAAATAGAAACAAACTAAATTTACATATGAACACATATGAAAATGTGGCTTCTATACATAAGAATACTATTCAGCTTTAAAAATAAAATCAATAAATTTGAAGATAAATCTTATATTGAGTGAGTAATCCAGAACCAGAAAGACAAATATCATGCTCTTTCTCATCTGTGGCTCTATTTGCCAGTCTTCAGATGTGAGCATTATCTGAAATTACCACAGAGTCCAGCAAAGTTAAAAGGGATATTGTGCGAGCATTTCAGGAAAAAATAGAGTTCAAGTGACTGGAGAATTGGAAAATGGGGGAGCTTCAATTAGGAAGGAGAAAGGAGGGTAAACTAACAGAATAACTGCAAAATCTGATAATAAATCATATTATCTTTACCAAAATTTATACAAAATACATAAAATTCTAAGGGTTTGTATATATACATACAATTGGGATGAAATTTTCTGGTCTGTGCTGAAAATGCTCCCCACCAAAACCATTGATTATTTTTAAAAAAATACCTCAGTTCTAGGCATAAAAAATGATATTATGAATTGAGTTATTTTTAAGAGTACTCCAAGATACTCCAAAATAGTATAAGCTAGTCCTATTGGCCTTCATTGCCTGTGAGAGGTAGAAGGTAAGTCCACATAGCTAAAGATACAATGTACTTTTGACCCAAGACCTAGAGGATCTGAGCTACCTCTGACTTGAAAGCCTTTCCCCATTAACAATAGCATTCATGGTTCCATAAAGTTTCAAGGGAGAGAAGCAATATTTGATCCTATCAAACTGGGTACCTTTGTAGCAGGAATCTTAAATGGTCTTATTAATAAGATCAAACCTGAAGCCAGGTATTGGGGTGAATGCTGGAAGATCAGAGAAGCAGAACAAGCCACAGCCACCTCACCTTGTCAGTTCCTCAACTGATCCTGTTTCCTCAGACTGGAAACCTCTCAGCCCTCATCCAGAATGGGTCTCATCTGAACTGGAGCTCAAAAGCCTAAAAGCTTAACCACCCAAATGCTTAACCAGCCAACTGCTTCTAGTTTCTGGTCCTCAGGCCTTATATATCTTTCTGTTTTTGCCATCACTCCCTGGGATTAAAGGTTCACTTTCTGGGATTAAAGGCTCTTGTTACCACGCCTGGCTGTTTCCAATGTGGCCTTGAACTCACAGAGATCCAGAGGAATTTCTACGTCTGGAATGCTAGGATTAAAGGTGTGAGTGCCACCATTTTCTAGCCTTTGTATCTAGTGGCTGTCCTGTTCTCTGACCTCAGATAAGTTTATTAGGGTGCACAATATTTTGGGTAACACAATACCACCACATACCTTTGAACTGCAACAACAAGCAATATGGCATGGTAACCCTAAGGTATTCAATAAACAGACATACTTTAGTATTTGCCATCAATTCTCAAGTTAGACTGAAGGTCTGCTCAATAAGAAAGGAAATCATGCCCTTAATATAAGGTTTGGCAAAAAAACAGATGGTAGTGAGGTCATGTATGGTGATATTTTATTTGTACTGAAATGTGATTTTATTTGTATGTTAATAAATAAAGTTGCCTGGGGGGCGGAGCTATTAGAGCCATAGCAAAAGCTGGGCGGTGGTGGTGCACGCCTTTAATCCCAGCTCTTGGGAGGCAGAGCTAGGCGGATCTCTTTGTGTTCAAGGATACAGCCAGCATTGGAGACACACGCCTTTAATCTCAATACCAACCATAGAAGACCTGGAGGTCTGTACAGACAGGCAGTGATGAGGCAGTCATGTGTTTGGGTTTACAACCAATGAGAAGGCAGAACAGAAAGTCTATATAAAGACAAACACACAGGAAGTAGATCTCTTGGCTGAAGAGGATAGCTGCTGCAGGAAGGGTAAGGCTCTTAGCTCTGACCTCTTGGGCTTTCATCTTTGCATGGCTCTGTGTTTCTTATTTAATAAGATGGTTACTTCTACAGTCATGGCTCTGTAAGGATAAATTACATCTTCCACTTTAATAAACCATCAAAATTCTGAGCTGCTTTTTAGATATTTATTTTATATTTAGTTAATTATAGGTATCACCTCTTACATTATTTCCCTCAACAGATGGAGACCACTAAAGAAAACCACAACCAATGAAAATGTAGAGAACAGGAGTTTGGGTGGTGCCATATTTCAATAGATGCATTTACATCTTTAGCTAAGGCTCAGGAAGGATTGTGGAATTATAGCTGAAAGTTTTCTCCTGTGTCCTGCCTGGCCCACAGTCAGAAAAAATCTCTCTCACTCACTGGTCCCACCGCCACTCAGACCCAAGTAAACACACAGAGGTTTATATTATTTACAAACTGTATGGCCATTAGCTCAGGCTAACTATTTTACTAGCTCTTACACATAAATTAACCCATAATTCTTATTTATGTTTAGTCACGTGGCTTGGTACCTTTTCTCAGTTCTGCCTTGTCATCTTGCTTCCTCTGTGTCTGGCTGGCGACTCCTGACTCAGCCCTTCCTCTTCTCAGAATTCTCCTTGTCTGTTTATCCTGCCTATACTTCCTGCCTGGCTACTGGCCAATCAGCATTTTATTTATCAACCAATCACAGCAACACATTCACAGCATACAGAGTGACATCACCCATCATGGAATAGTAGATGAAAAATAATAAGAGCCAGAATTTACATGGGATTGCATTTCCTTGACATGTCATAGAAGCTATGCCCATGAATTCTCAATAAAATGTTTGCCTAAATAAGATCTGGAAATGTATAACACTAGTAGACATAGTAATGTAGAAGGGGCAAATTTCAGATCACAACCTTAGATAAAATATTGTAAGCGATTAAGGAATTTTGAGAGCAGGGATAAATATATATGCATATGAATATATGTATAGGTGTATATACGTATATAAATAGATATGTATATGAATATATGTATAGGTGTATACACGTATATAAATATATATGCATATGAATATATGTATAGGTATATATACGTATATAAATATATGTATATGAATATATGTATAGGTGTATATACATATATGAATATATGTATATGTGTATATATGTATATAAATATATATGTATATGGATATATGTATATGTGTATATACTTATATAAATGTATATGTATATGAATATGTGTATAGGTGTATATACGTATATAAATAGATATGTATATGACTATATGTATATGTATATATGTATATGAATATATGTATATGTGGGAAGTGGAAGGCTGAGGAGACACTGCCAGCCGCCACCATGACAAACAGCATGTGAAGATGCCGGTAAGCCACAAGCCATGTGGCAAGGTATAGATTTATAGAAATGGATTAATTTAAGCTATAAAAACAGTTAGCAAGAAGCCTGCCACGGCCATACAGTTTGTAAGCAATATAAGTCTCTGTGTTTACTTGGTTGGGTCTGAGCGGCTGTGGGACTGGCGGGTGAGAGAGATTTGTCCTGACTGTGGGTCAGGCAGGAAAACTCTAGCTACAAATGGCGCCCAACGTGGGGCAAGAGTTTCCACCTAAAACCTGAGAAAAAAGATACTAAAATGGAGCTAAAAACAGTTCCTAGTTGTCTCTTTCAAGTTAGTGGCAGCCTGCGTGTTTGAGTCACTATGGCGGGTTCCTGGCATGCGCACTCAACCTGCAGTATGGCGGGAATGAGGCATCTGCAAGTGGCACATTAAACTGCGTGGTGGATTTAGCCTTTGCTAGTACAAAACAAAAAAAGAGGTTTCTGGGCTACAAGCTGCTTTAATAGAAGCATAGACCCATGAAGGCTCCCAGAGCTGGTGGTAAAAGTATCACCGCCATGTTGGGAAGCTGAGGTGGGCGGAGCCAGCAGCCATAGTACAGTTTCAGTCTTAGAATGCTGCAGTTTAAAGCAATAGGCTCAAGGTAATATAAAAAATAAGCCACATAAAGATGGCTACCACACAGAGAATCTGGATTATGTTCTCTTTGATATTCGTAACTGAAAAAAAAATTTGATTGCAAAAGCTGTTGAGTTATGCCAAAATGTATATTTTAAAGGTACCTTGACTTCAAAATTTGGATGTAAGGATAGGTTGCTTTGGAAAGGAAGCTCTGCTTTTGTTTCCACAGAAAGCAAGAGGCTATGGATTTATTCCAGATTAAGATACATCAGGTTTGACCAGCCAAGACCACCTGAAAGGTCTCCTATGACACCATGGCTCAGATGATCCAACATCCAGAACCGTTTCAAGGCAACTGGCTCAGACAATACAGCCTCATGGACTACTCCATAATCCTAAAATTTTCTTTGTGTCCCCATAAGATACAGCGCCCCCCTCCAGCAGGAAGTAGTAAGAAAAGCTACGTCCAAATTCCCAAATTATATAAATTTTACTATATTAATGTTAAAATCTTCCTTTTTGAAAAAAAAGAAAAGGGGAAGTGCTGTGGGATGGTCTGTATATCAAACATGTTGCTTATTGGTCAATGAATAAAACACTGATTGGCCAGTGGTCAGGCAGGAAGAAGTATAGGCGGGACAAGGAGGAGAGAATTCTGGGAAGTGGAAGGCTGAGGAGACTGCCAGCCGCCACCATGACAAACAGCATGTGAAGATGCTGGTAAGCCACGAGTCATGTGGCAAGGTATAGATTTATAGAAATGGATTAATTTAAGATATAAGGACAGTTAGCAAGAAGCCTGCCACGGCCATACAGTTTGTAAGCAATATAAGTCTCTGTGTTTTCTTGGTTGGGTCTGAGCGGCTGTGGGACTGGCGGGTGAGAGAGATTTGTCCTGACTGTGGGCCAGGCAGGAAAACTCTAGCTACATATACGTATATAAATATATATGTAATTATAAACATGTATAAAAATCTAAATAGAAAATGCATGAAGCTGAGTGAAAACAAAGGGATCACTAGAGGGATTTGACAGAGGAAAGGGAACAACAGACGTGATGTAGCTATATTTTAATTTCAAAAGCATAAAAATATTAATTGAAAAGGAAGGCACTGCTCATACAGTAATAGAGTTCTTAATTTATTCATCTTTACAAGAGACAACATAGATGACATTGTGATGTTTATCAAGAACAGAAAAAGTAACCTATAAACTCTGTTGAGTGCTATTGCTATATGCATAGTCTGGGTCATTTATTGGAGCATGGGAAGAAATATGGTTACATATGATAATATTTTACCATATACATTTGTGAAATTCACCGAAAAAGAAATGGAATTCAGAAAGACAAAAATGGTTAAATATATTTATTAATAAAAAATACCTAATAATAACTTAAAAGAAGTAAATATTTATGTTGAAATATTGTATGTACAAAAGTTATTGAGTGGTTTTTAGTGGTGTATGCCAAGGGATACTATACGAGGCTTGTACTGTATATTTACTTTTCTGTTTTGAGAGAGCTTCATGTTGATTTCAGTGGCAGAAGTCTTACACAGAAAACATAGGTTCTGTTTGATCCCAGCTCCAGAAAACAGTTGTTAAGTTGTCATATTTCTATCATTTGTGTCTTTGTGCATTGATCACTTAAAATGTACTAATAATTAAAAGCAGCAGCAGAACATTGAATCAACTTTAATTTGCCTAGCTTATTAAAAGTATACTGTCTGGCATTTTGATTAGCTTTCGTCAAAAGTAATTTGCTATGTGCCTCATAATTATGAGAATACATATGTATTCTTACATATTAGCGTATAAGTTAAAAGGGTTCTTCACATTATCTCTACCAGAATATTAATTTTAATTGTTGTGAAGAGTCTTGTCCCTTGATCAACAAATACAATACTTATTGCAATGAAGTAGTAAATGAATTTGGAATTTCTTTCTTTTATTAAGAGATTTTTCTATTCATTTTACATATCAACCACATATTCCCCTGTCCTCCTTCCTACCACCCCATATTTGGAATTTCTAAAGTGAATTATAAATACAATATTTAATGAGTTAAATTTGCACTTGTGTGAATGCATATTGTAAATACCATTTATGAAATACACACTTGTCATAAAGCTAAATAGTGCTTTAAGGTTACTAATAACATCCCTGAAGTCATATGACTAACAATACATTCTGTTTAGATACAGTTTAATGTTATAATCTTTTGCCTATGACAGTAGTGATATTAGTTTGGTAGAATGTTGTCTGAATTATTCTCCATTATCATTAGTTATAAAGTTGACAGTTTATTTGCAAGATTAATTTATAAGTGATGAAGAAGGCTGAGAGGAAAAAGGTAAGTGCATATGTTTTTAAAGTGAAAGACAGAGAAGGAAACAATATACAAACATGACCCAGGCATTTGATGTCTGCAACAGTTCTATGAGCTTTAGACTCAGGAGGACAGACCCTTACTTTTGTGTCCTGAATGCAGACAGACCCTGCGTGTGTGAGTACCATAAGGACAGTTGTGCTCTACTCAGTGCTGTACTCTCATGTTCTTGATAGCCAGCACTCCAAGTTGAATGCTCTTTTACAAAGAAGTAGTGACAAAGTAACAGTGTGATATTCAGAGTCTAAGATGAGGAAAAGATGCCCATCCATGATAGGCAAAGAACAGCTGCTACCATCTGTTTCTAACTTAGCATTTAATTTCTAATTTGAAAGACCACCCACAGACACATAACGATGGAAACATTTGAGTTATACTATTTTTTTAATTCATACTGTATTTTTAATTGATGTGAATTCACTTGAAATATCACTTTCCTTGCCAATTCTTCATAAATGAGGGCTTAAGGCTTGTTTGTTTTCCTCTATTACACTGATCAAAATATTTACTTCTCAATGTAAATATGCATAAAATATTTTCCCAGTTTGGAAAAGGATACGCATTGGCTTTATTGCTATTTGAATTTAAAAGGTATGATATATCTTTCATACAAAAGAATTTGTTATCATTTTTCTCTTTTGTCTTTCCTGGAGATGTAGAAAATCTTCAAACTATATTATTTTATTGTTTCATTAAACTTTCTCTCTCTCATTCATATATGTATATATGTATAAATACATACACATACGGTAACATATGTCTACCATATATATCTCAATTTACAAGTGTCTATATGTCCACAGACATTTCTATAGTTATATATTTATATTTACACCTATATTAAATCTGCATACACCCACTTTGGTGTATATATATATATATATATATATATATATACACATACACACACACACATATATATATATTGTGTGTGTGTATGTGTGTGTGTGTTTTTGTATATATACATACATATGTCTACCTCTACATACAAAGGTATCTACATTTACAACTTACCATTATTTATATGTCATATAATTATTTCTATCAAATAAAGTTTATATAAGGGATAAAGATATAGTTTAGTGGTTAAAAATACTGAATGTTTTTTCAGAAGAAACAGATTCAATTCCTAGTACCTGGAAGCTAACTATCTGTAAATCAAGTTTTAGGTCACATTCTGCTGACCTCTATGGTCACTGAACACATGTAATTCATAGACATACATACTTGCAAACTACCCATACAAATAAATGGATAGATATAGGTAGCTAGATAGATGATAGATAGATAGATAGATAGATATGATAAATATATGATAGAGATATCAAACATATTAAAATTCCACAAAGCTGATCTTTAAAATTGTGAAATCAACTTTTAAAATCATTATGATTTATCAAAATTTCATCCAATCTAGCAGGCAGAAGCTATCTGTTATTCCAGAAGTACATATGGAAGGAACCATGATACATTCCTGATCAGACCTAGGAATAAAATCCTTCATCATTTGGAGGCACTTCTGACTTTATTTCTTTAAATAACATATAAGTAAACCTTAAAGTTTAGTATATCAATGAGATTTTATGACATTTGTGCATAATTAAAAGAAAATTCTTATATGACTCTTCCAATTTCTTTGTACTATCATTAGCATCATTATTGTCAACCTCTTACCTAATATCCATTCACATAGAGTAGCCTTGACTAATTTTAAATTTAACATGAGTGAAACACTACATCCTTTAAATGTCTGTATGTGCTTTTCCATTGAGCAAAATGCTGTTAAAATTCATGTATCTGTATGTCTCCATATTTGCCTCCATTGTAAGTGAATAATAATCAACTGTTTAATCCATTGGACTTTATGTAGATATTTACTAGTGTATACATTCTTTGATCTTTCACAGTTCTTGAATGTTAAGAACTGACCAATTATAAATATTCTATTAGTCTTTTTGGAAATTTTTTATTCATTTTTCTATTTTTTAATTTTTTAATTCATTTTACATACCAACCACAGACCCCCCTCTCATCCCTCCTCCCGCTCCCCCACCCTCCCTGCCCCTTCCCTCAACCCACCCTTCATTCCCTCCTCCAACAGGGTAACTTCTCCAATGTTGGAACTGCTAAGTCTGATACATTCAGTTGAGGTAGCACCAAGCTCCTCCTTGCTGCATCAAGGCTGAGCAAGGTATCCAACCATAAGTAATGGGATCCAGAAAGCCAGCTCATGCATCAAGGATAGATCCTGATCACACTGCCAGGGGCCCTCAAACAGACCCAGCTACACAACTGTCTGCTGTATGCAGAGAATCTAGTCCAGTCCCATGCCGGTTCCACCGCTGTTGGTCTAAAGTTTGTGAGTTCCTTTGAGCTTGGTTCAATTGTCTCTGTAGATTTCCCCATCATGATCTTGACTTCCCTTGCTCATATAATCCTTTTTCCTTCTCTTCATCTGAGCCCCTGGATCTTGGCCTGGTTCTTGGCTGTGGATCTCTGCATCTGTTTTCATGTTACTAGATAAAGGCTCTATGATGACAGTTAGGGTATTCACCAATATGATTACCAAGGTAGGCAAGTTCAGGCATGCTCACCACTATATCTCGATAGCAGGAGACATTTTGGAGTAAAGGAGAAACCTAGAGCTAGGGAAATTTCCAGATTTTTTTAGAAAGTCAAATTAATTGACAAAAGATAACTAGAGTGGGCACTTTGGTTTTAAATGAATTGTTTAAATGTTTTGTTATCGCAGTTATACCATATCACATATGTAATAATTTTTAGTTCCAATTGCTCAGTGTCCATCACATTAATGGGGGTGTTTTAATTTATTGTTATTTTTATTTTAGTGATAACATTCTCAATACCATTTTTTTAAGTAATTAAGTGTGTTCATTGTAGCTAAAGTTTTCCTGTGTCCTGTCAGGCCTTCAGTCAGGAAAAATGTTTTCACTCACTGGTCCTGTAGCTGCTTGGTCCCAAATAAACACACAGAGGCTTATATTAATTAAAACTGCTCAGCCATTAGCTCAGGCCTTCCACTGACTAGCTCTTATACTTAAAACTCAGCCCATTTCTGTTAATCTATATGTCACCACATTTTCCATGGCTTTACCTGTGTGCCATTACATGCTGCTCCCTGGATGGCAGACTGAAGTCTCCTGACTCAGTCTTCCTTTCCCCAGAATTCTCCTTGTCTGCTTATCCCACCTATACTTCCTGCCTGGCTACTGGCCAATCAGTGTTTTATCAAACCAGTGTACAAAAGCATTATCCCGCAGCCTTTCCCCTTTTCTGTTTAATTAAAAAGGAAGGTTTTTAACTTTAACATAGTAAAATTACATATAACAAAACAGTTATCTAGAAAGAATTACAGTTACAATATTTAGTCTATTTTTGTTTGGCAAAAATCAAAGAAGATATCCTACCCATCCTATATTTGTGAGTCCAAGATTTCATATCTACCTTATCTCCTATCAAAACCAAGGAAAACCATAATTATAACTATCTAGTCTTTAACTACATCAAAGACTCCAGAAGGATATAATATTGTCTAGGTAAACAGGAAGAACATTGTAAGCCACTTCCAAAAATCTAGAATGACAAAGACAGCTATCTACCTGGACAGTCATCCAAAGTTCCTCTGTAACATTGGGGCATCCATCTTTAGCCCCCAGGCCTAGAGTCTCTCAATCCCTTTTCTGTTTTTCTGCAGAATATCTGGCAGTTTCTTCTGCAAAGCAGGAACCTGAAGGACCGCTTTTGCCTTGCAAAGTTCAGTGGTCACCTTCCTATGATGGGTTATGCATGTCCAGTTGATACAAGATTTTGTCAAGCAGTCCAGGCAAAACCAGTTTCTTGCCCAAATGGCTATTTTAGCCAAGAAGAAGATAAATTCCATATGGAGCGTCTTTGATGCCCATCTTTCTCTATGAAGTAAATCATTGCTGCCAGAAGCAGATGTGTCTCACTGTCCAGAAGGTCTAAGTTTTTAAAACATTTTACATGCCATATTCTGTAGGTCTTTGAAGTGTTTTAAGATTACCTACCTAATTGAAATATATCTATGTATACCTAGAAAACTTAACTAATATGACTGTAAGTTTGATTATCATAGATGACTAATTATTAATCTGTATTTCTCAACTATATACTACAATTTCAAATGAGTTGCACAAACTAAATAGCTTAAACAAGCATAGAAATATTCATACAGTAAAACAAAATTAACTTTAAATTTGTATCAATAAACTAAATTCTATACCAATGTAAAACATTTTAAACAAGTTGCTCTTTAAAAGTAGATTCAAAAATCTACCCTTTCATCCTATCATATCTATAATATCACCTTTTCTTCTTTAGAAAGAGATTGTATTTATAATAAACCTGCTTTATATAAAAATAAATATTCATAAACAATATTTTGGGAATTTGGTGTAGCTTCTCATACTACTTCCTGCTGGATGAGGGCACTGACAATCTAATAGGGATCCTGAGAAAATTAAGAATTGTGGTCAAGTCCTGAGTGGAGTAGTCTGTGAGGCTGCATTGTCTGAGCCTGTTGCCTTTAAACTGATCTGGATGTTAGAACATCTGGAGACCTCTCAGGGGGTCTCCCTTGATCAAACCATATGCGCCTGGAAGCAATCCAAATGCTATGGGATAACGCTTTTGTACACTGGTTTAATAAAAACACTGATTGGCAAGTAGCCAGGCAGGAAGTATAGGTGGGATAAGCAGACAAGGAGAATTCTGGGAAGAGGAAGGCTGGCATCTCATGACTGCCGTCTATGGAGTAGCTTGTAATGGCACACAGGTAGAGCCATGGAAAATGTGGTGACATATAGATTAACAGAAATGGGCTGAATTTTAAGTGTAAGAGTTAGTCAGTGGAAGGCCTGAGCTAATGGCTGAGCAGTTTTAATTAATGTAAGCCTCTGTGTGATTATTTTATAAAAGGCTGTGGGACTGTGGGTGAGAGATTTGTCCTGACTGTGGGCCAGGCAAGACACAGAAAATCTTCAGCTACAGTTCACTGGTGTTCTAGATTATGGATACTTTCTAGATCTTTATTGGTTGAAATATTGGGTTTATTTCCTTGTCTTTATCTTAAAGCAATACTCACATATGTGATTTGTGTTTCTCATTGACTTGGAAATCTGTTGTACAATCTGCACAGACCTTTTTTTTCATATACATGTATAGTAAGCATTGTGAGCTTTTCACCCTTTGTCAAGGACAAACTGACAAACTGACTGTTGTCACAAGCTGCTTACTGAAAACATTTTTTAAAATTTTCATTGCTATCAAGATGTACTTTATGTAAGATTCTATTCCTCCCTAGAATAGCCTATATTCAAAAATAATAGACAAAGGAATTCACAACAAAGAAGATCACTAAAGTCTAGAGCTTCCCAAAGAGTCAGACAAGATTCTGCTGTGCTTTCTATTTCAATCAACTTCTTTCTTGGGAATCCATGCTTTATTCTCTTCATTTCCCTTTGTATTAATCCTAAGAATATAATTAAACATCCTATACATTCAACCTATCTGTAGTCTATTGAAAAGATGTTCAAAAGTATGAGATATGTCAAGCATAAGGATAAGGGGAGTGAGTAGATTTGAGTTATTTAGTACCTGGTTGGTAATGAAAATTAAATTATTAATTAAAGTAAATTATATATATTTATTGATACAAAGCAACTACTGAAATATTTACTGTTGTCAAATGGCAATGTTAATTTGGAAGGAAAGGATTCATTACCAAATATAATTGTTCTGGTTTGGAGGAAAGTATAGCTATGACAGCAACTGTATTGAATGAAGCCACAGAGAAAAGAAAATTAAATTTTTCTATGGAGAAATGGTAATAAAAATGTGAGAGTGGTTACTTGATATTTGAAATATAAATATGAAAACCAGGGAGCTCAGAGAACAGTGCATGTTAGTTCATCTTTCTGATTTTTTATTTTGTATTGCTTCACAATATTGAGACATAATCAGAATATAATTTCTGTAACCTATTGAGTCATTCTCTTTTCCTATCAAAGCATTGTTCTGCCATAGCTATCATATTATGGATCAACATGAAATTGCAATTACTGATATTAGCATTCATTTAGTCAGTATGACTTACTTATAGACAAAACTATTTAAACAACAAAGGTGTTAAAATTAAAGCTACATTAAGATTTCGTCTCACCTAAATAGGAATAGCTGTCTTAAAAAACAAATACTTCAGCAACTTGTCAGTTACCTTCATTCTAGTGGTGTAAGAATGGATCAACATCATCGAAATCAGTACCTGTCACACATTACATGACATGTTCAACTCAATAGATGCAGAAAACTCTATGACAAAAATCTAACATGCTTTCATGATGAAATGCTGGAATATGCCAACAATTGAATGCATACATATTAATACAATAGTTGTAAAGACTATATAGAAAATAATTAGGAGCAAATATTGTGTAAAAGAAAATCATTCTACATTTGTTATGGTTTAGATAAAAAATGTCCCCCAATTGACTACTTAAACACCTGGCCCCCAGTTGAGAGTGCTGTATAGAGAGTCTACAGGGAGTTCTAGCCTTTCTGGAGGAAGTACATAACTTGGGAGGGCTTTTAGAATTTGACGTCTCACCATAGTTCCGTTTTTCTCTTGACTTAGTGTTTAAGGTTCAGATGTGAATTCTCAGAGTCCTTCTCAAGCCATACTTCCTGCTGCTTGCTGCCATTCTGCCTGACCAACATGGAATCTTACTGCTCTGGAATCATATGCCAAAATAAACTCATTTGTCTCTAAGATAATTTTAGGTATGATGTTATTACAGCAACCAAAAAGTACAAGTTGTGCTGCTGTTATTGAAATTAGTACTTAAAATACTAAAAGTAGAATTAATGTAGCCCACCTATACAATTCTTGAGTTATGCCTAAAGGTTTCCTATTCTGCAATATATATTTGTGTGTGTATATGTATGTATGTATAGTTATTGTAGCATTAGTCACAATGGTAAAATAATTATGGAGTCAAGGAAGTTACCTATCAAAGAAAATTTCTTAATGAAACTGAAGTATACATATATATATACATATACATATATACATATATTGATATATATTAAATAGTTCTATTTAACCTTAAAGGACAAAATTATGTCATGTATAGGCAAATAGTTACAACTGGAAATCATAATATTAAATGAAACAGGACAACAGTTAGAAAGATATTTATTTTCTATAATCTATGGATAATAGATTTTATAGAGATATATAATTTTATTTATACACAAAGGACAAGAAAGGCAAAGTGACACAGTCTGAGAAAATAAATGTAATTGATACAAGGGGAGGTTGGTAGCAATGGGTGGAATGGGGAGTAGATATCCTGAAAGTACATGATATATTTGTTAGCTATTTATCCTCATTTAATTCACCATTTCTTACAATGAACGCATGTTAACTCAACAGTAAAAATTTCTTACCTTGATAAAGGGGACTGTGTATACAAAATTATGGGAGAATAAATTAGTTAATCTTCTAGGGAAATCAACAAAAAACAAAGAACATATCACTCCACAGTTTGTAACTGAAGGTACCTAAATCAGCAAAACACAATGTTACTTGTATATCCTAATTTTCAGTTAAATGGGTAGAAGTAGAAAGCATCATGCAATTTGAAAAAAAACAGATGCACAAAGACAAATATGGAATTTTTTCTGTAATATACAGAATCTAGATCTAAAAAAAATTACATAGAACATTGACAAAGAACTGGGAAATTTGAGAAGAAGAATTGGAATTTCCAAGCCTAGCAAAGGAGAGCAATAGGACTATATGAATATTATCAAAGAAAATGACACACATCATTTTCTTTGAACATACATTAATAATAAACATGTTCATTGAGCCAGGCATGGCGTCACAAACCTTTAATTCCAGCACTCAGGAGGCAGAGGCAGGAGGATCTCTAGGAGTTCAAAGCCAGCTTGGTTTGCAAAAAAATTTCAGGACAGCAAGAGCTGTTGCACAGAGAAAAATCTGTCTCAAAAAAATGTACATTGAAAGCATTATTAGGAAATAAGTGGATTTGTTATTCTTCTGAATTAAGAGAATCACAAACCTGTGGCAACATGAACCAAACATCCCCTGTATACAAAGGTTATTACATAAAGAGGTAATCCATTGATCTCAGTGCAGACATTGTAGCCATTCTGAGTGAATGGAATTTCATAAATACAAAGTTTGTTGAGATTCATAAGTGAAAGATTTTTATTGTGATCTTTAAATAATTAGATTTTCCAAAATCTAGAAAATTACACATATCATGCTAATATTTATATACTCAAAAATTAATGAATTTTAGTAGAATTCCTTTGTTAACCTATACTTAATATTTCTATCTAAACACATTTTTTGTATAGGCATTGATATGATGATATATTATCTTGATTATGAGTAATGGTAATAATAATGAGGGTAAAAACCGGACATTTTCTAGTTTAGTGTAATCAAATACTGCCTCTTTAAATCATCACTATTATTTTCCAATTAAAAAAATGTAAATGATGATGTTTCTAAGACCGAAGAGTGCTGAATGACTGTGTTGACAACAGATGGATCAGGAAATAGCAGATGGTTGATGAGCTGCTCTGTCGTGTCAGTGTTTAAAATGCTTCACATTTGAAAATTTGGCCTCTGCTCTCATGCAGTCAGCCTGCTGTTGCACATTCTTTCCCTGGGTTTTGTGGGTATTTCTTTTTCTTTTTCGTTGTTACTGTTGCTGTCTTTGTTGTTGTTTTGCCAAATTTTATCTCTGACTTTCTCTGATTATCTTGGACAACCAGTTACATCTTTATTCTGCATTCACAAATTTCCACACCTTTCGTGAATAAAGAAAATGTCTTCTTCAAGATATCCACTTAGTCATCTCAATAAATTAAATTCCTGTATGCTTTTTTTGTCATTCTTAGCTTTACACTCATAATTCTAGTGTACATGTGTATATTTTATTTAAAATTATTAATATACATAAAAAAGAGACATGAAGCTTGTGAACAATTTCTGAATTTGAAACATATATTCCAATAGTATTATATAGTTTTATAACTTTCTTTTATTTGTATATACATGCATTTACATATGTATATATATTTAAACATAACCTTAATAATTTTATTTTCCTAGAGTAAAAGTAGTATATAGCATTTAATGCTAATAGATTATTTATATACTTATTTACATATATATAAATGAGCTATGATTTTCACTGCAGCATCCATTCTAGAATATTAATATAATCTGTAACTCTCTTCCTTTAAATAAATTAATGTATTTTACAGGACATTCTAATGTGGTCTGCATTATCTTTGTCTATTTTTTGATATTACTTATTCAAAGGAATTTACATTTTCTTCACTGAAGTGTTATAGTGACAGTGACATTTGTCTGAGGGACTGTTTTCTGAGAGCATTTTTTTTAGGCTTGGCTAGCTTCAATTGAGAGAATTTGGGTTGTATAGAACTCTTATTGCATAGCACTGCTCAAGAAATCTCATCTGTTTGTCTTGTGTTGTGTGACACTGTCCCTGGAAAGATATGAACAAATATCTCCTCACAATAGAAAGGAAAACAATGAATGAGTGTCATTAGAGTCTGGCCTTGTGAACCAATCAGTTTTCTGGTATTAATTACAGAATGCAGGATTACAGGTTACTCACAGGATCATTTATGAGATATCATCTATTTACAACAGAAATGAGTAAGTTTGACTTATAAGCAGGGTCAGAAAACTGTCCCCATCTATTATAATGAAGAAGTTTTAATGAGGCTTTTCCATCATCTGAAGTTCCCACTATTTACAAGAATAATTGAAATTGTTGAATTTTAATTTTAAACGTTTTTATTTTTGTTCAGGTATAGTTCTAAAATTTACATTTACATCCAACCACACCCTTTCTTTAGATTTCTCCTATGAATTTGAACATTATTATATTCATATTTATGCTTTATATCATCTAGAATTTCCTTATGTTTGTGAAATCTGATACAGAAAAAATATAGACTTACTTAGTTTCTAGGATGATCATTGAGTTTTTCATCATTCTTGGGTGATTATGACAATAGCCATTATTATATAGTTAGTATTAAATATGGTTTGAATCTATGTCTTTGCTGTCAATGCAGTGCAAACATCCCTTATTAGATTATAGTAAACAATTATATCATAACTTTGCAATCCATTTTTAGTATGTGTTTAGTAGAAACAGACTTAAGTCACTTTCCCCTTCCCTTTCCTCCCTCTATCCTCTCCCAGCTACCCTCATGCAAACCTCAACCATGTCCTCTCCTCTTACAGATAGCTGTGGTGATATTTCATTTTTATGTTAATAAATAAAGTTTTTAGAGACAGGGTTTCTCTGTGTAGCTTTGGTGCCTTTTCTGGAACTCACTCTGTAGTCCAGGTGGCCTTAAACTCTGAGATCTGTCTGCCTCTGCCTCCCGAGTGCTGGAATTAAAGACATGAGCCACCACCACCTGGCTCTTTTGTGATAGCCTTTTAATTGTATTATTCTTGTTACATACATATATACATATATTTATGTGTCTATCTATCTATCTATTTATATCTATGTATGTATATATGTATGATATATGTAAACTAAACAAAGATATATACACATCCTGCTGAATCTGCTTTTGGTATTGGTGTATATATGGTATCAAGACTGAGGTCTCTACCTTGGACAGCCAATAATCAGGTACATCTTTTGGAGAGGCTAACTTTCCTTCTCCCAGGAGTAGATGGTTGACTCTAATTCTTCTTCTAGAGGTGGGATCCAGTGAAATTTTTCTTCCACATTAGCATGTGCCTCCACATTAATATATTGCCACTGTTCTTGTCTTGTTTCCACAGCCGTTTCAAGTAGAAATTGTAATACAAAAGATTTCCTGGTATTCTGGCTCATACAATCTTTTAGCCTCTCTTATTTAATGAAAGTTCATGATATTTGCTTAAGGTGAAAGGAAAGGTACAATCATTACTTTTATATTTGTCCAACTTTGCCTAATATTAAGGAAGTAAAGATATATTAGATGAAAAAATCAGTCTCTACACATAGATGATGCAGGACTTACTGATATTAGTAGGATTATTTTAATCACTTCTTGTGAAAGAAACTAATTAGAAAGAAAGATCTAAACCACAGAAAAAAAAAAACTCTGGGAAATCTTGCCTGTCTTACACATTAACACACCAGCAGTCTGCCTTTGCCAGAGCAAAGGAGCAGAAAAGGCATTTGAACCTGAGGTGGTAAACATAGCCTAGCCATCTTACAATGTCATTCAATGACAATATTTCACCTTAACTTCTCTTTGCATTCTTATAATAAATTAATCACCTCCACGTGGAATTTGTGTAGAAATTAATAGCCTTAATAGTCACATAACCACAGACATGTACCTGTGAGATCACCTCTCTCTCTCTCTCTCTCTCTCTCTCTCTCTCTCTCTCTCTCTCTC